>APFE031168346.1:0-26620 GCA_000404065.3 Pinus taeda | reverse complement strand
AGTTGTAATTAGTTAACTTAGTTTACTGAGTTAAGTCTAGTTAAATTAGTTCCAAATTGTTTGAGGAACTAATAGTGAGTTAATAGTCATTTGATGCATTAATGCACTCAACTAGTGCTACTCTAGTTAACTGAAGATTTCCTCATTAGAAACTCATGCATGTCTATTATGAGAAAGACCCAATTGAGATTAATGTTCAAAGATAGTGTACTATCAGTTGCATGTGTTTCCTCATGGAGAAAACTCATGCATGAAGTCAAGGATTCATCCTTGAGGATTGTGTAGTTTTGAAGGCTTGTTTTTCCACTTGGTAATAGGCTAATCATCCACAAGGAACATCGCAAGGAAATAGGAGCTTGGATATTAGAGAGGAAGGTTGGAGAGAAGCCAATATTGCCTGTGAGCATCTATGAGGATTGTACTTATAGCTGGCTAGCTGTGAGAGCTAAGGCTTTGTATAATTCCTATGTATTTCCACCATGTATGATAATACAATAGTGTGGGGTTTTTATCTGAGACTTTCCCAAAAGTATTTTCATGTGTATTGTGCCATTGATTCTTCTTCTTCTGGTTATATTATTCATATTGATCTTTAAGCTTTCGCAAATTGATAGTATAAGTAGGTTATAATATTCTGCTTTGATTTATATTGCATTATCGGGCTAACCTATCACAAATTTTCTACAAAACTAGGTTGCAATGGGGTAAATAACTTTCTACCTTAGCTAGCATGTTCCTAAAAAACTAGACATTTGTGAGAATAAGCATGAGCATCCTTAAAATGTGTGGGCCAATAGAAACTAGCTTGCATAATCTTGTGCATAGTAGTGTCACCCACATAATTTTCAGCACCTGGTCAATCATGAAGATCACACAATACCCTTTCTAAATGAGGTGCTTCCAGACATCTGAGAAGGACCCCATTAAGGTGCTTCCTAAAAAGCACTATGTGTACCAATTGATATGATAGATACTTGAGTCGAGTAGCCCTCTTTTGTCTTGTTGATAAGTATGAGGGCAAGGTACCATGCTCGAGATACTTTCGCACATATGCATACCAAGAGGTAGATGCGTCAGTGGGTGTCACTTGTTCAATGCTATATATTTCAATTTCCTTGTCCCATCTAAAAGAGTTATCTTATGGTGTATTGATTGCTTCTGTTTCTAGTTGGCATAGACGATGTACCTTCATCGTGTGATTTGGCTTGAACTTGAGATCATACTCTTGTAATCTTGTCATTTAGTTCAATATTCTTTCACCCAACTCTTGTTGAATAGACAACAATCTAACTGCTAAGTGAGGCACAAAGATGATAATGTGGTTTTTCATAATATGGCCTGAAGTGTTTCACAACCTTATGCATTTCGTAAGCTTGCCTATTGATGGAGGAATAGTTTAATCCAGGTCCTGGCAAGCCAACACTCATGAATGATATAGGTCGCTCGTTACCTTGATCATCCTTTTGCGTGAGAACAAATGCAAGTGAAGTATCAAAAGTAGAGGTATAAAATAAGAAATATTTGCCAAAATATGGATTGTATAGTGTTGGAGCTTTAGCGATTGCTTGCTTAATATGGGTGAAATCATCCTTTTGCCTTTTATCCCATTTGTAGATTGCATCCTTCCTGGTCATGTCCAGTAACAATTTTACTATCTGTGTGTAGTATAATATGAACTTACGAAGGAAATTGATTTTTCCGTAAGAACAATTACATAGATTTATTTCTTACTTGAAAGGGAATATGAGTAACATCTTTGACCTATTGTGGGTCCACTTTAATCCCACTCTTTGCAATAATTATTCCCAAGAAATTTCCCTTGGACACAAAGAAAATTATCTTCTTAGGATTCATAGAAATCCTGTATTTGCAACATCGCTAAAAAATTTTCTTTAGATGACACAAGTGATCAGATCTCTTCTTCGAAAACACTGTCACATCATCTAAGTAAACCCCAACTCTTTGTCCAATCAAGCCACAAAATGTGATGTCCATTGTGCATTGGAATTCTTATATTGGTAAGTATAAAAGGCATTATTTTGAAGGAAAAAGTAACCCACTTTGTTCTAAAATTGGTCTTATGTCTGTCAAGTTCCGCCACTAGAACCTAGTTGTAACTAGAAAAAAATTCCAATAAGGTGAACATTTTTGACCCTGATACTATTTGCAAAATTTGTTCCATATATGACACTAGGTAATTATAAATGTCTGAGGTGTGGTTCAAATTGCAAAAAATAATGCACAAGCGTATCTCCGTGAACTTCTTCCTTACGAGAACCAGATTGGAGACCCATGTTGAATGAAGAACTTTAAATATGATCCGAGCATCCAAAAATTTTCTTAATTATTTCTGAATGAGGGGTTCAAGCATGGGATGAAATTTTCTCAGTTTTTGTTGGAAAGATTTGACCCCTTCTGTGATCGTAATTACATGCTAGATTATCTGTGTATTGTAAGTATTAAGATCATTTCCACACGAGGACATATTGAAAATGATTAAAGAGGAATATAAAAGCTTGTTTCTCTTGAGGTGTGCAACAAGAACCGAGATTTACATACTTCAGATCTTCTTCCATGCCAATATTTACTTGTTCATGCGAAGGTGTAGAGTTATGAGTCTTTGTGTTGACTGGCCCCCTAAACCAATTTTGCAGGTCATACAACTTTTCTAGTTATACCACACCCTTGGGCATGGGGTTTTATTCACTTTCTTGTGTTGACCCCTATAATGCATTTTTGTGCTCGTTTTCATCAATAGCTGCATCCTTGAATACATTAGTGTTTGCCATGAAATCTAGTATATGCTAGTATTCATTAAAAACACAAAAGTTAGTAATGTTATCAGGAACAAATGACTTATAAATAATCTCAACCGCATCCATCCCTTAAAGGTGACAACCTAACAACAACATTTGCTAATGTATCAACAATGACATTGTGAATTTGAGGAACAAAAATAATATTGAAACCTTGGAATTGTGAAATTAAATTCCATACCTCTTATTGATAAATTCTAAGATTGGGTGACACATAATGTATTGTATTTCGTACTTGTCGCGTAACAATTTTGGATTCACCTATTTCTTTGAGCACTTCAAATTCGAGGTCGATGGATTTCTTTAAACCCAGAAGGAGTGCTTCATATTTGATGACGTTGTTGGTGCACTCGAATTCCAAGCAACAAGAGATCAAATGTTTTCTTTGTCATGGTCCTATTAAAATGCAACCAACACCAGATCCCTTTTGCGTTTTCTAACCATCAAAATACAATATACAAATATTAGCAACACTAGAGCTATGTCCTATTCTACCACTATTTACATCTAATGTACAAGGGTCAGTTGCACTAGTTTGGTTTCGAGTAAGGAGTTCCAACTATGTATCTGGTGGGACAGGTGAAGGTTATGCTAGATAACATTCATGGTTAACTTCCAATTTTTTATTTTTATTTTTTTTCGAAAGTGACATATGCAGAGCCTACCAACTCGTTGTGTCCCTCAAGTTGTGTCATGGTATGTTTAATATAAGGCTCACCTTCCACTCGAATCTTGTTATTTCTACCCTTATATGAAAGCCATACATGTGCCCACTTAGTTGAAAAGTATCCTTGTAACTTGATCGACCAATATCTACTCAACAGTAAACCATAGGCTTCAAGAATGTATACAATCACAATGTTTATGCACAGGTGAACTCTATGGTCTAATTGAAAACGAATGATAACATTTTTGACTTCACTAATGGCTTGGACAAATAATTTTTCCAACTGTATGATCCGTGCATCGACTTTATCCCATTTGGCATTAATTTTCTTAGCAACATATAATATCATGACATTAACAGATGCACCAAAATCAACTAAACAATTACATACGTTATAATTAAAGATTTCAAATATAAAGAGAAATTGAGGGAAGGGAGTGTTAGAATTCAATTTGACAACATTAACTATAGATTGAATAATATCACGAAAGTTAGTGGACATTACTTGGAAGCAAAAACTTCTTTACCTATTGAAGAGTGTGAAGAGAGTGTATGTATGATCAATTTTAGTTGTCCCATTATCTTTGTGAGCTCAAATATTGAAATGTTGGATCGATATCTTTTCATATCATCAACAATGTTGTAATCAATACTTTCAATCTTAACGAGTTGTGCTGATGGGTCGATTGGTGTATCTTCATTCGACACTTCAGGAGTGATGGACTTGGTTTTACTGTTGGTGGAAGTGTTCTTGGAAGAAGGAGCATTTCCATACTTATTCTGTGAATTTTGAGCCAAACTAGAAGGTGGTAGAATTCTTCGCAGCAATTGCTTCTTAATTTCCTACTCATGAACAAGTCCCTTGCTCCTTATATTATAATGGTCAGTTGATTGCTGGGGAGGAGCTTCACTCAATGGTGTTCAATCAACACTCTCCTTATCAACATTGTATATAACATTAAACATATTCATTGAGTGTGTCCAACACCCGAACTTTCTTCGGTCATGGTAGGTTCATTTGCTTCACTTTGGTCAGGTTGTTCTTCCGCTGACAAGGTATTAACTAGATTAGCCATCATAGTGTTCATATTATGGTTCCATTGTGGGTATGTTTTTTTCAAATGATTTTCTTGGTGAGAAGTTCAAAATTTTTCCATGCCCAAGCTTTCAACATTGAACACCACGTTAGAGCTTTGAGAAGATTTAGTCGGTTCAGAGTTATTGTTATTTTTAAAGAAAGGTAAATTAAAAGATTTGCTGCTGGTAGTGGATGCCTCACTTGACCTCATTAATTCTAATACTTCATTCATGAGAAACTTTAAAGACTTGGTTAATATTTCCATATCAAAACAATTTTTCTCGTTAGATTTGCTGGCAAAGGCTTGGGTTTTATTACTGATTTCCTTGAAGTATTTAGGATCATTAGTATCTTTAATGAATCCAATAGAACGCAAACCCTTTTCGACAACAAGATCTTCTAAAAAGTTTAAAGCCAAAGCATCCTTTGCAGCTCTTTTGACAAACAATATATGTTAGTTGGCAAGGCAACCATATAATAATATTTCATAATGTCATCGTGTGGTTGTACATAACAGGGAACTTCTTCAATAAATGAGTAAAGCTTTGGTTAAAGTATTTGACTCTTTCTCTGTACCCCATTTTTAGGTTCACAAGTTCTTTTAATAACATGGAAGGAGTTTTATCATCAATATTTTTTTCCAAAAACAATGTCTTAAACTCCCTCCAGCTACGGATTGAATTGGTCAGAAGACTGTGATACCATACAAATGCTCTACCTTCTAAAGTGTACAAAAAGATTCTACAAGCAACATCCTCAAAACATAACTCAAGCATTTGTAAATGCATGTAGAAATCATCCATATGGTATTATGCTTTGGTATTCTTATTGGTATTGAACTTTGATAGTAACTTTTTTGAATGTTTTTGCATTCGGTGAAGATTATCCAAAAGAGAAAGTGGCCCTTGGGCCTTCCAATCCAAGTCTGCATTAGCCATTTCTTCATCTCTTTCCTCCCCTTTTCTTTCTAATTCTGAAGAGGCTTCTCCTTCACCATTAAAGTATTCATTATAATCAAGATTTTCTTCGTTAGAAAATTGAAAATCTTCCCCTTCACTACCCAAATTCTCCTCAACAGGTGAAAGTTCCTCAAGGGTTGCGATAACCAAATATTCCACCGAAGAAACCAATACACAATTGGGATCTGTTTCCTTCTTTACAAGATTATAAGGTATAATAGTAGCAATAGGGAGTAAACCAAGAGCTCTAGCAAAATGATAAGTAATAGGTTAGATCATCCATAGCTGATTGTAGGCAACTTCAAATGCTTGTTTTCGAATAGGACAAGAAGTTTCATCTCTCTCAAAAATATGAATTGGAGTGGAAATGGGAATGTTATTGCCTTGTGCGAAAGTTTTCTTGTTAAGATGTGGTGAGTTATCAACCATAAATAGGTGGTTTCCCTCCCTCTAGTGCCAGAATGTTGATGGTGCTAGAACCCACCAATGATGATGGAACCCACCAAAGGCATTGGAACCCACCAACGGTGTTGGAACCTACCAACAATGTTAGAACCCACCAACAATGTTGGAACCCACCAACATGCAAAGGGGTCTCCTCAATGAAAATTACCAATTAGACTTCGCACCATTTGGTGTAGGATCCCTGTCAGAAATAAGGCCCAATTTCCATTATTCTTAAAGATTTTCCTTGGCTGTAATGGTTATCATAAAAGAGTAATGTACTTTTTCTTTTGAACAAACAAGTGAGTATTCCTTGTGAAATGTTTAATTGTAGAATGGATCGAGGTTCTTTCACTTGAAGGGAATATAAGTGAGCCTTTAAGAGAAGAGTAATAGTACTAATATAATAAAACGCACGAGCATATATATGTGAAAGAATCATTAATCAACTATCGAAATATTTCACATAGAAGTAATGATCATTAAAACAAGTACAACACACCTTCAATAGGATAAGCACCAAATTCACCGAATAAATGAATTTCTTTAGTACAAATGGAAAAAACATATATCAAAAATTTTCAAAGAATAGTCTTACAACATTTATGACATACACATGAAAGTGTGTTGGCTTAATGAGCTTTGAGTATTAGGTGAGATTTCCAAGATACATCGATACAATGAAAACCACTAGCTCCAAAAGTGGAGCGTTAGAGCTACCAATTTCTCCTCAAAAGAACTATCTTCCTCTATAATAACTGGTTAGAGGATCCAAGGTGAAAATTCCTTTGCTTGAGATATGAGGGTGTATATATAACAAATTAGGTGACTCTCTACCTCCCTTGTGACTCTTGGACTCCCCTCACGACTCTTGAGCTTCCATATAACATTTAAAATTTAAATGAGACTCTTTGGCTTCTACATGACTTTTCACATTCTATAGGTGACCCTTAGACTTCCACTCTACATTACATTTCTCATATTATTGAAAATTACATAATTACATCTATAAATGATATGGAAAATGATGACTCATATGCCACGTTGAAGTGACACCTTGACAAAGCATGACATGGCATTGATGACATGGACTTGATTATGATGTGGCAATGCCAAGCCACTCTTTATGTTGCTATCTTTGTATCTTCTTGAGAGATGATACATGCTCTTCCTCTTCCTCCTCCATAAGACTTGAAGATAGGTATTCTTCACTATGGTCTTGATCTTCAATTGCTGCTGCAATCAAGTGTCCCTTCATCTTCTTGTTCAACGATAAAATTATCTTTGCAGCCTCATAATTGTCCTCTAGTATAGTCTCCTTCTCCTTCTCCTCGATCATAATCTTGTCATGTGAAGATGTAGTACTTGCAACTAGAAATCATTGATGACAATATGACATTAGCTTGAAAAACTCCTAGCCTAACATGCTTCATGAAAATAACTGATTGAACATGAATCAATTACTAGATTGGGAGGAATGCTCAAGGATTGCGCAGTGCATAGTTCCAGAGGCCATGAGTGAGATATTAAGGCTTGTGAATATGCAATGCGCAACACTGGAGGCCTGGGATGGAAGATTGCGTAGTTGAGGGTCACAATGGGGTAGGTTTTCCCACTGTGACTGAAGAATGCATAGTTTAGGAGAGAGGGATGCTAGTAGATTACACAAATGAACATTTCAAGAATATAGGGAGGAAGAATGCAGTTTGGGATCGTTGAATGAGCAGAACGAGACTATTAGGGAGGCTTGATTGCACTGTTTTGGGGGTCAAGAGGCTAGGATTGAGCACTGTGACTATGCAATGTGGTAGTCATTAGTGGAAGGAACTATGCATTGCATAGTTCCAGGAGGAAAGGGTACATGCTTGAGGCTTGCCAGTACACAATGCATAGTTCAAGAGGGCAGAGTGTGCTTAAGTTGCTCGGGAAGAATATCTTCCAGAATTTGGCTAAGTGTGGTATTAGTGAAGCGTATACGAAACCAAGGTTTGATTTGAACATTATCAAAACTCATAACAATTGACGAGATAACATTGGACACTTAACACTCAGAAACAACATGGTCCCCTTATTGCGACAAAAAAACACCATACTATTCCAAGTGCAACACTTAAGGTACACTTTGGAGTGACAGTGATGACACTTGTGCAAAAATGCATTAAATTTTGGGAATGGGTCTAATATATGTATGTATGATAAACAATACCCATCGACATCAAAGTTTCTTCTTGAAATGAACCATAACTTCGCTCTTGCAATGCGCGACATTTCCTATGTCAAAAGACGACAGTTGATTTTCTTCACAAAAGGACTATGAAACTTAGAGAATATACATGGGATGACTCTTACTACTAGAAACGACAACTTGAAAGGTGGAAGTAGGCTTAAAAATTTGAACACAGGCAAAATTTTGGAGGGTGTTGTAGCAGCAACATGTCCCTAATTTTCCATAGGAGGTAAATGCCACATGTCTGTATTTTTTCATAGATGTTAAGTGTTACAAAGAAGTTCACATTGAAATTGGTGGCTACGTAGATTCATTTCGACATTCCAAATATTATTGAGCGAGGAGAGAGCAAATAAAATGACCTAATACTACTCTTCAATCCTAGATGTAATACCATGCTGAAATTCGTTTACAAGTTAGAATTTCTAATCATGATAATTACTTGTGACAATTATTTATGTTTCTTTTACACAAGAGACAAGAGATGCTAGAGATTATGCTAGAGGCCAAGGAAAAACCCATAAGGGGAAAACCAAACAATAATTTCCTTATATATTCTTCATCAACAAGAAAAAATCCAAGTAAAACTAACCAGTGATCCAAGTGCCAAGTTATCCCTCCAAACTTTGCTATGTTTCCTTCACAAGGTAGTCAATCAATCACATAAATATAGTGCCATAGTGAGCTTCAATACCACATGAGTATGTGCCATATAAAACTTTCATCATCACAAAAGGTAGTCTTATAGGAATTTCACATCATCATAGAACAAAGTATTACAAAATCTCACAACATCACACAAGTATAATGCCTCAAATTGCTCGTCTTCTTACAAGATTATAGTTCCACTTTCACAATAGTATGTTTCCTTAGATATCACCCTTTATTCTACCTATGAAATATCAGATATATGCCTTGAGGATGTCTCAGATATATACTTCAGAAATGTCTCGGATATTCTCTAGAAGGCTTGCTCTTGCACGTCTGAAAAATCTCTCTTCATGCCACAGAAAGATGCTTCAAAATCCATCCTTGATGGAGATGAAATGACTCTATTTATAGTTGTTTATTCATGCAAAGAGATACGTCTATTGGGCAGGCTGACTTGTCATTTGGAGGAAGGACTTGGTAAACTTGGAGGGAAAAATGACACTGTAAAAGATTCAATTTTTCTTCTTTTACAGGGGTCAAAAGAACATACCCTTTTAAATTTTCTTTTGACCAATATAAAGCATGAAGAAAATGATAGAAAATAATTTAATAGTTTTTCTCTTCATATTTTACATAAAATACATATTCATATAAGTACAGTGATAATTATGAAGACCAAACCTAGTTACAATTTCAACATGCATGATATCAAGGCAAATTCATTGAGGCTATCGATGCCCATGGGTAGAGAAGGAATGCCTAACCATAGAAAGATGAGCTGAACTGATTGCGTCAAAATCATGACTTGTAAGATTTGCCTACTAGTCATACTCAAAGTTTGTTTTCCTATTTAAAAGTTCTTTAATAAAGTTATAATCCCTATAGAAGGACAAAATGGAAAATTTATAAGTATATATGTGTTTTTCTTATATATAATAATTAATCAGGAAAGAAAGATTCCTGGTACACTTGAAAGTTATAAACTTATATCATTTGCAATCAAATTTTATATTTCTCTTATTGTTTGATTGATAGAGATAACATGTTCTTCTAATGTGTCCCCAATTATTGTGGCTAGACAACAACCCCCCATTTTGTATATAGTTTCTAATAAAAATGGGGACCCTTTAAAATTTCATACTATGGATTTAAGTTCCTTTTGCATGTTATTCCCCCTTGCTTCCTACCTTTTCCTTTTTATTTCTCCTTTTTTTTTTTTATATGAACCTTTCCTTGTTATCCATTCTCATGTATATCACTTCCCCTTTGTAGTAAATCCACTACTAAAACTCCACCTTCTCTTAAAAGACATTGTAAAACCAAAAAATTGCCTAAGTCTTTGAGGCACTGCCAAATAATGTACCTTTTACCATCCTCAAGAATGTAACTCCCATGCCCTCCATCTATACACTTAATACTAAAAAAGAACCCTCTTAAAACTCCCCATGACATGAAGGGAAAATACCTTGCAACCACCATACATATTCTCATCCCACACCTCCATATACAGTGCTAAGAATCTACATAATTCTCTATATAACAACTTCTTTGTAGCAAGACGTTAATTTTTTTGTTCAATGCCATACAATATTCCCATCTTTCTCTCCATTAGTTGCACCCCACTCCCTTTATCAATAAAACTTAAGGTTTATATGAAGCATCACAATGGAACGCGAATTATTTCCGTCATATAATATAAATTTTTTTGTCCTATGAATTCTATTAGGTCATGCCTTCTATTAACCTATTAATGGTGTTGTATCTACCAACATTCAAGGGATCTCCTCACACTGTTTGGTGTAGGATTCCCACACAGTATGATGCTCCGGTTTCCATTTACTTCGATATTTTCCATGGCTCTTGCTACTCAACACTTGAGAGTGTTACATTGGTACCTTCGAAAAGCAAGATGAGTGTCCCTAGTGAGTGTGTAATGTAATTGTGTCTAGGTTCTCTTACTAAAAAAGGGGGAAAAGTGAGCCTGTAAGTGAGAGGTAATAGTACCACCTAGGAAGAGACACACACGAACCAAGAAACATCTGTCCAATATCCAGTGGAATAGTCCACAGTGGATGCTGCAAATATTAAAACCAAAGTAAACGGGATGGCCCATCCACCATCCAACAGAGTGTCCACAATGGATGTGACGGTCATTATAACTAATAAGAGAGGATGGTTTGTCTAGTATCCTTCAGAGTATTCCACAAGGATGAGACAAAAGTGATAACCAATACAACACATTCCTAACAAGGTAAGCACTAAAACAACCAAAATAGTTCAACTATCATAGTACATGTGAAACAAACATGAATTACAAATGCTCAAAGAATAGTCTTACAAACATCGACAAGTCATGCATGGAAAAGTGTTGGCCAGAACAAGCTTCTGTATTAAGTAAAAGTTCTAAGACACATATTTACATCATACACCACTAGCCCTAGTAGTCAGACGATGGAGCCACTCCTTGCTCCTCAAAGAACTGACTGAAACTCTCTATGCTTTGCGGGAGGAGCCAAGGTGAAAATTCCTTACTCATACAATGAAGGGGGTATATATAACCAAGGGTGATGCTTTACCCTTATGACTCTTGGAGTTCCCTCATGACTGTTCAAATTCCTATGACTTTTCAACTGACATGACCATAATAGTGATGTGGCCTTTGACAACTCATGACATGACACTACTAACATGGACTTGCTTGCTGAGGTGGTAATATCAATCCGCTATTTTTGCTGAGTGATAGACATGTTCCCAAATTTTCTCTGTCTTCTCCTCTGCATAGCTTGATGATGCAGGGCATTCAATAATCTTTGGTCTCTTGAGGTGGTTGCATGCATGTGCTCTCTTTACTTGTTCTTGATAAGCTTCTTTGTCCATCCAACTATAAATGAGTCTTCTAGAATGTTTGCTCATTCCTCATCTTCTTCATCGTCTTGCCATGATCTAATAGTGTTCCTATTCCTGCAATTCACTCATGACAGGACGACATCAAATCCAAAATCCTCATAGTCTAAGATGATCCATTATTATCCATGGACTGGGCCTGGGATAGGTGACAAGATGGGAAAAGGGTCCAGTAACTATGCATTGCACAATTCCAGGTGACAGGGAGGTAGACTAGTTACTGAGACTGCACGGAGCGCAACTTAGGCTTGGTTAAGGAACTCTTGAGCACAGGCTTCACTGCCGGGAAAAATTGCGCAGAGGTCACTAGGAAGCAGGATTGCACAATTAAGACCATTAGTGGTTGCTACAAGGTGGGACCTTGGGAAGCAAGTTTGCGAAGTTTTCAAAGACAAGGCATGACTGGGTAGTAGAGGGACCTAGGAGGAAAAAAATGTTCATTTTTTGGGATCAGTGGGTCCTGAATGAAGGAGGACACTGGGAGAAAGTTCTACACATTTTTGGGAGATAAGGAAGGCTTGGGTATTTGTGCATTACGGAGTTCCATTAGGCAAGTAGTCATCTTGGTGACTGATCTTGCGAAATTCACAGTTCAGGTCTAGCTTGAAGAAGCTATTGCATAGTTCTGGAGAGGAAGGTAGTGTGCTCAACTCTGGAATTGCGCAGTGCAACTACCTCGAAGGAAATTGAATGTGTACTGTGCAGTTCCAAGTAGTAGGGTTGCATCATAGATCATTGAGACTTATGTAGTTCAATTGGGGTTTGGTGAATGAGAGTTGTTTGGTCAGGAGGATTTTCGGAAAAGTGGTTAAGTATGGGAGGCATGTGAACTTGTGAGAAACTAGAAGTTATGATCACACACTCGACATATTTGACGATACGAAACCAAAGACCACCAGAAAAACAAGACAAATAATTTCCCTTTGTGAGACCATCTAGAACAAACAACAAGTGTGGCACTTGAAATAGACCCTAAGATGACCTTGATGACACTTGTGCGACAATGATTAAAAATATGTATATGAGTGCGACTGATGTGTACATAGCTAGGAAACTTAAACACATAAATAAAAACCTTCAAACTCACCAAAAAAGGACCACAAGCATGATAAAACACTCCAACATGTCAAAAGTCAATAGCTGGCCAAACAAGTGAAAGTGGTGAAAAGACTCTAAGAGAGCTCATGAAATGAGCTCAAGTTCTTACAATAATAAAGGGAAAGACCAAGGAAGGCTCTGAAATTTGAGTGCAAGCCAAAATTTTTGAGAGTGTTGTAGCCACTACAACACTTGGAAACACACTTGTTGAATACCAACTTCTGTGTCTTGGTTCATTTTTACCGTAGGACCTTGGTCCTTCAGGAAGTATTGATTTACTATGCAGATTAATTTGGTTTCTCCACTTACCCCATGGTAGTCATGGATCCCTTGATACCTTCTTAGTTGACCACAACAAAATATTGAGTGAGATCATAGTGTTTCTAATTGGGAAGGGTTGTTTATCTTGCGAGCTTATGATTTTCATAGTATAGTTTTCATCTCTAGTGTTGCTCTACTGCTGACAGGCTTGAACAATACCCCGACTAAGTCATGCAGGAACACAAGCATTTCTCCACTACCAGTGAGCTTGGAAAGTACCCTGGTGGAGTTGCCTTCTTCACCTCTCTGTGCAAGAATCCTTTCTCTTCTTTTGATTTTGTTATTTTAAAGAGAACTGTGCATAGGCACTTATTTATTTTTGGGGCGGAAGAGGGATCCCTACTTATTAAGAGTAGAAGAGGTTGTTCCTTCAGAGAAGTACATAAAGACCTCTTATTTTGGTTTTCTCATTTAGATTTCCCCTTCCCCATTTCTACAAGTTGAATAAGCTTGAAAAACACCAAAGTATAAAAATGAGTACATGCATAAGGTTCCCATACTGGACATAGGTTCATGGTTGGACCAAAATCTCCTTACAAATGGATCATATTTTTCATCAAGACTTCATCGGCCAAAAGTTATAACCAAATACAAAGAAGATGGACACAGGAATGACCAAGGGTTGTAGTGCCACAAGACTCTTTGAACTTCAGCCACACACACACTTGGAAGCCAGAATGTAGTAAGGCACAACACTTATTTACATAAGCAATCAACATAAAATAGAAAGAAAACAAAACAAAAAATAATCAAAAGACTATGTACATAGTGTAGGGCGCAACCACAGATCTCATTGAAAATAAAATTTAAAGTCTTGGTCGTTGACAGGAAGAGAGTCATTCTTCTAGTCAAATGATTGACGATGACACGTGTATTGGACAAGCTTCTCACGGAAAGTGTAAGGACCAATCCACATGGATTGAAACTTAGTGTGCTTGCCTTTTTCCTCATGGGCTTTGTCCCACTTTAACACTAAATCACTAACATTGAAGCTAGAATTCCCTACAGACTTTCTGTCAAAGCATCTCTTGTTACGGTTTTGATGGAGTGAAAATGTTTATTTTTCTTTAAACTTTTCTTCCTACAACTTATGTAAAGTGTCCATCCTAGGCTGAACTAAAAGACATGGCTTGCCCTGTGATTCTTGGGACAATTGGAGAGCATGCAAGTAAATGTTCGGCAGGAGGACAACTAATTTTCCATATACCAGGAAGTAAGGGGAAGTATTCATAGAAGGCTTAGGTGTGACTCAGTTAACCCATAAAGCATTCACAATAGTGGAGTGCTAGTTTCATTGCTCAGAGAATATGGTCCTTTTAATGATGCAAATGAGATTCTTAGTTGTGGATTCGGCAAGGCCATTCCCCTATGGATAGTAGTTAGCATAATGTTTCAAGACAATACCATTTTGAAATGCAAAGTCATAAATCTTTAATGAATAAAAGTACATTACATTGTAAAAGAGAAGTGACGTAGGAATGCCAAACCAGGAAATGATATTCTGATGTAGGAAGTTGATGACTTCCTGATCGTTCACTTGTTTCAGTGAAACTACCTCTGTCCACCGCGTTATGTAATATGCAGCAGTCAGGATATAGCAGTGTTTCTTTGATGAATGTGGGAAAATTTCCCCAATGATATCCAAGCCCCACTGTTGGAATGGTTCTTCCACTGCAACAACCTACAGAGGGCTTGTTGACCTTTGATTTCTGGCGACACAATTTTGATAGACCAAACACTTGCAGGCATAGGCATGCACATCCTTGAATAATGTAGGCCAGTCGAAACCGACCCGAATGACCTTATGTGTTGTGGTGTTACCAGTGAAGTGCCCCCCAGCTGGTCCATTGTGGAGATCACGTAACACTTTATATGAATCTTGTGCCTCTAGGCACCTGAGAAATATTTGAAGTGCCCTCTTCTTCTACATAGAAAAATGAGAGGGCATGGTTCCATGCTCAAGGTACCAGTGCACATATTCATAACAAGAGTGTCTGTCTGAAGTGGGAGATGCTCACTCAACATTGTACCTTTCTATTTATTTCTCCTAGCCTATGAGCTCTTCTTCTTCCTCTTGTGCATGAATTGCTTTTGTTGCTAACTTAAAATTACCATGACCCTTGATGGTGTGAACTGGTTTAATGTCAAGATCATACTCTTTCAGCCGTATCATCTTGTTCACCCTTATCTCACCCAACTCTTGCTAAAAAAACATTGATTTGACTATAAAGTGTGGAACAAAGATAATGCAATGGTTTTTAATCAAATAGGGTCTGAATTATTTTACCGCTTCGTATACTACGTAAGCTTGTTTATCCATGATGGGATAGTTAAGCTTTGGTCCTTGCAGACTTGCACTCATAAAGGAGATGGGTCGCTCATTGTTCAACTCATCCTTCTGAGTGAGTACAACAGTGAGGGAAGTGCTGGAAGTGAAAGTATAGAGGAAGAAATATTTATTGAATTGTAGGCTATATAGTGTTGGTTCTTTTGCTATCACTTGTTTGATAAGGGTGAACACACCCTTTTCCCTTTTGCCCCAACTATAGATTTCATCCTTCTTGATCAACTCTTGTATAGGCATGACGATATAAGCATAGTCGTAGATGAACTTTCTGAGGAAGTTGATCTTCCCTAAGAAAGACTACATGGATTTATTGTCTACGAGGTGGGGAATCTGAGTGATGGTACAAACTCTATTTGGATCTACCTTTATCCCACCTTTAGCGATAATGTGTCCAAGAAGGTTACCCTCAAACACTGCAAAGATTCTCTTCTTGGGATTCAAGGATATCTCGTATTTCTGGCATCGCTCAAATTTTTTCTTGAGATGGAATAGGTGGTCTGACCACTATATTGAGAACACTATTACATCATCAAGGTATACCACCATGTTCTATCTAATAAGCCCATGGAAAGTGATGTCCATTGCACGTTGAAATGTTGCACCTGCGTTAAATAGCCCAAACAAAATTCTACAAAATGCGAACATACCCGACTTGGTACGGAACATAGTTTTAAATCTGTGGGGCTCTGCTTCCAGAACTTGGTTATATCTGGAAAAATCGTCAAGCAAAGAAAACAACTCTACTCTAGATATTGTCTGCAGTATATGCTCTATGGATGGCACTGGGTATTTGTCTTTGTCTGAGGCGTGATTGAGGTTGCATAAATATACACACAGGCAGATCTCCTCGGACTTCTTTCTGACAGGGACTAAGTTGGATACCCAGGTTGAATGTTGCACTTTATAGATGATCTAAGATCCAACAACTTGGTCAGTTCTTTTTGTATAAGGGGCTCAAGTGTTGGATGAACTTTCCTCAGTTTCTGCTAAAAAGGCTTGGCCCCTTCTTTGATCAGTATAACGTGCTAGATAATTCGCATGTCATATGTCTTAAGATCATCATACGTCCACATGAATACATCATGATACTGCTTGAAAAGGTGGATAAAGGATTGCCACTCTTGTGGTGTACACCACGTATCGAGATTCACATATTTAGGATCTTTTTTTTATTCCTAGATAGATTTGTTCATGGGACAATGTCGAATTGTGGGTCTGAGCATTCACAGGTCCCTAAAAATGGCTCTACAAGTTGTACAACTTCTCCAATGATACCAAACCCTTGGGGATGAGGTTGCCTTTGCTTGTACTAGGTTTTTCATGTAGAGTCTTCTTGTGCTTCTCCTCATCTAGTGTTGTTGTTGGGTTGTGTTATATTCTTTCCACAACTAGCCTACGTAGTTAACTAGGGGGTTAGAGTGGGGGGCAGAACCCCCCCTTTGTTGTGTCGATTGCGTAGCGGGGGGTCATAGGGGAGTGGTAGCCCCCCTTGTCGAGGGGGTTTGAGGGGGGCGGGGAGCCCCCCCTCTACGGGGTCAGGGGTAGCGCCCCTTAATTTGTTTTTGGATCCTATATTAGGTTGGGCAGACCTACCTATGGATTTGTGCATGGTTTTCACACATGGTTTTGGACGTGATGGTTTTCGGTCCATGGTATTGGATGCTTCAACATGTGTAAATATGTATTATAACATTGAAAGGAATATAATGAAAAATAAAGTTGGTAGTCCCTGTTTTGGGATCCAGGGGAAAATCTCTATGTATATGTGTTTTATGTGTTATGCCCTCGCATTGTTTATTTTATGTTCTTAAAATTCGTATGCAGGTGTTGGCTTATTGGGCCCTAACCTAGGTTTGGAAGAGTTATTAGCCAACAAATCCCGTAGCTACTGGCCCTCTCAGCAACAACCTGTGGAGCGCAGACTAAGGTCTCACTTGAGGTAGCAGGGGAGGGTGTTGGAACCAGGTTTCTGCACCCTTGGGATGTCATGATGTGGTCTCAAGGGGTCATGAACTATTCTATGGCCTCACGCCACTCTGGATTATTATCGGGCTTCCGCGAAGATCCACACAGGTGTACTTTCTTATTAATGGAATTATTATAGATCTGATCTTGTTGTTATTGTCTTTAAGCAAACATTTAACAATAAAACCCAGTGCGTGTGATTATAAAAAGATATAAAATTATATAACAGATGCATAAATTAGAACATAATAGATCTGCGATACTTCAGAAACCAGTTATCTTTATTAAAATCTTCCATCAATACAACCAGATCTGCCTTGCACACTCAGCTGCAGGGGTCCGTGTACGTAGCCACGGACTCTACCAGGCCTCTGCGCACACAGTTGTAGAGCCTCTATCTATCTACCAACACCCTTGACTCGGACTTACGGATGCAGATAATACTGTCTTCACAAACCCATAACACCAAGATCCAAGATAAAGAATTCTCAAAAACTACTTTCTAGTCACAGAGCCTTGCTCTATTTATACGTTCCCATGGTTCGTAGACCATGGGCAAGCCGACTCTCTTCCCATTATTTTACATTATTCTTGGGCGGACAACCCTTTGAATTGACTCATTACAATTCGCACTCCGTGCACTTCGCGGAGTCATTACCATACTTTTTCCCAAAATTGTGGACTTTGAGTCCCAAAACCATTACGCGGGACCTTCTCTACCCAACAAGCCTCCAACACAATCAACGTGACTCATCTCGAGTCACTTGGCTGGTGTGGCAATCTTGGCGTGGAGGTCATTCAACAACTTCTATGCTTCGCTTAACCTCACAACAAAATCATTCGCCATCTGGTTTACTCGTTCTACGTGAGCCACTGATGTATTAGTATCTGATTCCATTGCTTGCCTGGGTTCAGATGCTGCTTGCATGTATGCTAACTTTCCCTTGATGTTGGAAGAGACCGTGAATGCCTCATCCAGCCAAGGTTGGATGCATTCTTTAAGCACCGCGTCCTTTTGTCGAGCCGCGTCAACCTGTTCCTTGAGAGCCTGGGCCTCCCTCATTCTGGCCAGTCATTGTGTGATGGCAACCGTTTGTATAGTCCCTCGGACTTTGTCATATGTCTGCTGTAACTCCCATGCTTTTGTTTCTACTTGTTGAAGTGTTGGGTCATCTTGTAGAGATGTGAGCATAAGTAGGGACTAATCCAAAAATCACGAGCAATCTTGGACCGCGCACTTTATGGCTTCCAACCCTGCTTAAATTTCGCCACGGTGTTGCTCTCGAACTTCCGGGGGTCTGGGTGGTTGCACCTTTAGTCTTACCTCCGCGGTTTTCAAATTTAATTCCCACTGAGCCTTCATAGCCTCCTATTGGGCCGTATAGAATCCCACAACCATGTAATGTATCTTATCAGTTATTGGACGTTCCGCTGGGAGAACCAACTCGGGCACCTTGCTGCAAGCTACCGCCACGGCCTGTTCTAGTTCTTGGTTGTGGGCGACCAAGTCATCATGCTGTAGGCTGATTTGCTCCAGACTTGCCTTATGCTCCATTAAGATTCAAAGTGCGCGACCTTCCTTAGCATGCAGCTCAGTGGTTACACCATCTTGCTGTTGGTAGAGGGTTTCTTGAGGCAGATCGGTCAAATTCAACCCCCAACTTCGCATGTCACCCTTAGATTCAGTTAAGACAACGCCTGCTAGCAACACTAAAGTGTTCATCGTGTGACTACGCACCATATACTTGGCTGCAACTATATCATTTGCCAGGTTTGGTAACATCCCTCCCAAGGGTCGCACCTCTAATGCCTGAAGCTGCACTCTGAGCTCCCCCAACACAATTGTCTACTCTGTCATCAACTCCTCCAATGCGCTGGTAGCAACATTGTGCGTTGGTTCACTGCTGTTAAGAAACTCTTTCTCCAAGTCTTAGCTATTTTGGACTTCTTGCATACATGTGGCGATTCCTTGTTGCACAGTCTTTTGCCTTGGGTCGATGTTGTGGTAAAGTCGATGCATTCCTGTGTCTCTGTTTCCTTCTGCTTGTCCTGTTCTGAGGACATTTCTTGATCCTCTGGGGTTTCTTCGGAAATTACTTCCTAGGTCACCTCCTGTAGTGAAGTGACCTTTTGTCCCTGACGTGTCCTTTCTGCCAGTTTAGTGAGTCACTGCTAGATTTCCTTCTTTCGCCACTGTGTTGCCATCCTTTCTAATGCGGCCCTATCTGGGGCATACCATTCCAAAGGCCATGCTGCCAATACTTCATAAATTGCATCATCTGTTGCAATGAATGGGAGATTGACCCATGTTCTCTTTGGATCCTTTTGTGCCCAGATATAGAGGGTGTGCATGTCTGCTTTTAACTCAGCCGTGCTTTGCAAATTTTTGTATACCATTGGGGACATCTGTGGTCTACGAACAGTCCATGTCCAGATACTTGCTTCCATGAATATCCATAATACCTTGATCTCCCGGATCCTCATGGCGTCCTTTGTAGCCCAGAGTGAGGTAAACTGTACTAATTCAGATAGGTTGAGCTCAATGCTGGGGAACTAGCTACCTTGCGGAAATTCTCTTGCAACCAAGAGGGTTGATAGTAGCAGCCATGCATAATGGAAAGTCTTAAATTTCTCCTGTGCTTCCTTACAATTTGTCACAAATTCGTCGCATAAGAAATGTGCCCAGTTGAACTGGACTCCTTCTGCACACTACTCCGCAAGCACAATAACAAGAGAATGGCACCTCATCTGCGTGACATTTCCTCATGAGTTTTTGGCTAGTAGCTGGGTGGTGACTTGCACCCCTCGGTCGCTGATGCTCACTATTACATACCTACGCTTTCCTTTTTCCAGCTTATATTTAGCCCTCATTGTTTCTGCAAGACCCACATTGATACTTGTTCCGGCTATGTTTGTGGGGTCGTTCCCTTTAATCAGTAGGTGAGTAATCTGGTGTACTAAATTGGCTATGATTGGAATGAACTCTTCCAACCAGAGATACCCGTCATGTACAAGACAAAGTAAATGTCGGATCACAAAGATGGTGATGGCTACATGGTGATAGTGGGGTATCCACCTCAGATTAATTAAGCCCGCTTTTTCCACACCCAATAACCATTTCCATGGTAGTAATTTGTCTGCGGCCAATGGGGGAACTTGTGGCTATCTGCTAGGTTCCAATCTTCGAACTTGATACTCGGTATTCAGCTCAGTGGTAAACCATTAAAACTTATCTCATCTGGAAGAAGCGAGGTCTGTAGTGTACTCTTTGCAGTTTCTAGGTCCTTCGGTATCTTGTTCATCCCATTCCATGGAGAGACATATGGGGGTAATGAAGGTATTTGGAACACATCTTCTTCTTCCTTGTCATGTGCTTCAATTTGAGCGATCAGGTCTTGCAAATCTTTGTCGTCCTCATTGGTTTTGGTGGTGATTTCTTTGCCCTTTTTGGCTATTGACCTTTTACTGAATCTTGGTGATACCATGACTGGCCCCATCGTCTGCTTGTTTTTCAGGGGCCACGGTGTGCGTGGGGACTTTGGAACTTCGAGGGCCATAGCCACTTCATCTAGCTCCTCCTAGGTTGGATGCAACTCTCTGTGAACTGTGCTCAAGTTCTTGCCATGGTACTCATGGGATGCCTAGTAGCAGGGTGTTTGCTGGTCATCACTAGTTCAGATCTCACATTTCCTAGTGTTGTCCAGAGGGTGTTATAGAAGCGCATAGATTTGAATATATCCATTCCCTCCACTTCTCATTCATTAATATCTTCTAGGTGGGAGATATTTTCGTATCTATCTCGGAAATTCTGTCTTAATGACCCGTCGCCTGCTCCTCTCTGACATAGCTGGAACTTCTTGTTAGGAATAGTGATGTTAATAGTCACCTGCCAACCTTTCCATGCGATAGCGCAACCCTTTTAGTGCAACCGCGATTACTGACTGGCCCTGCACGAAACTTTCTTTCCACGCCGACCTTCGGTAGACTTGTTTATAGTCCCGTGCCTTCTTTCAATTGCAGGGGGCGCTGAGTCTGTTCTTTCCACAGCTAGTCGAGTGGTCACACCCTAGGTGTGATGTCCCAGCATCCCTGCTAGTCCGGGCTGCGAGCACCTTTCAAGTGCCTTTGTATCTATTAGCTCCTTAGGTGCTGCTGTATGGGGTACACTCCTTCGTTGGTGTGGTCACAGCCATGATAGCAGGGTCGTGGCTTGTCTTATTGTTGAGTTATCCGTGGCTAGACTGGGTTTCCTTATGTTTAGATTTGCATGGCCCGCTTGTGCGATACCCTGTTTTATTTTGCTGATTCCTTTCCCTAACATCGCACTTTTCCTTCTCTGCTATGCCCATTTTTTATTGATTTCATGCAGCCTGATGCTACTGTGCCCATTCTGGGTTCCCTCTTGTCTTACTATTAAGAAGTGCACCTTTGTTGCCCTTTGTGATAGGTCCATCGACTCTCTAGTATCCGCAGAGTCCCAGTGGATCATCTTATGCTATTTGTGTGCCCTCTTGCTTTCCTACTGGTTTTCTCACGAATAGCTGGCGAGCTACATTGCTACGGTGAATTCGGAATTTTTGCTTCATATGTGGTTAGGCATTAGCACACCATACCCCCACACCCTATGTTGCCGATGGATGTTCACCCCCTTTTGTCCTCCAATCTGACTGCACGCTTGCCTCTTAAAGTCGTGCCACTTTCCCTCAGTCTTTTGGTGTATACTCCATCCTTGTGCAGTTGTTGCACTCGACGACCCTGTTTGTGCACCCTGTCTTTCTTCCACACTCACCGGTTCGCAGTGGTCTACTGGTTCCTCCGCTTTCATTGCACCCTCATCGGTCGGCCGCTTCATTGCTTCTATTATTACACGACGTAGTGATATAGTCATCATATTACAATTTAGCATTGTTACCTCATGCAATCGGTTCTGCCATCGCTCAATCTCTTCATCAGAGTCCGATATATAGGAACTGTCACATTCCCATGAGATTCTCGCATCCGCTGTAGAGTTCACCCGATCCTAATCTTACATTGTGATCTAGTAGATATGATCCAAGTGCTCATCACTTTCGTCGTCGTGCACGGGTTCAGTGCAGCGCACCCCTTCGGTCGGATCTAGCGGAATGACTACGCGTAGAGACTTTTTCTCGAATATCGTCTTTCAGTCTTTTAGATTAATGACTCCATCATGTCCGTGGCCCAATCTATCCCTAATAGTGATGGGTAAGGGTTATTGTCATCCATAATTTCTATTACCTCAAAGTCTATTTGTGTTCTCGCGCCTTCTATATCTACTGTGACTCCTTGTAGTCTCCCCATGGGCAAGATCTTTTGCTGGTTTGCCATCCATAATTGAATATTAGACCATTGTAATGTGGGTCTACACATGCGTTCCCATGTCTGTTTAGGTAGGAGATTTGCATCTGACCCCAAGTCCAGAACGACTTGATCCATCTCATAGTCACGAATCTAGGTAGTCAACTACATCTCCCACCCTGTGCGTAAAGCATGCTTGCCTAGCTTCCTGATCATGTGCAGTTCACTGCACCCTGTGCATCTAGTTATCAATTCTTGCAATCCCTTCACCGCTCTAGTGTCCTGTAGTAGCTTCATGCATTCTCTAAAAAGGTAGTTAACATAGAAGTATCCAACTCTGGCTCAGTCTGATCCTTGCTACTTGAAGCAGAAGGCTTCGCAAAGCTCTAACGTTTCCCTTAGGCAGATTCCACAAAGATGCAATGATACACACTTCCTAGGCTCTGCGGTTCACCTCCTTGTGAGTGACACATTTCGTTCGGCTACTCCTTCTTTGTCTCCTACAACGCTTCTTCCAGCTCCTCCTCTGTTTCCTCTACCAATTCACGCAACAGATGATGCTCATTCTGCTTTGCTTGGTTAACACAGAACACCCCCTCATAGGATTTTAGCTCTAGCTGGGTTTCGCATACGGGAACTCCTCACGCCATAACAACAAATTTCCAACATCTGGTCTACTATACGCACTATCTATTGTATCTTGTGTTGCAATTTTGTAAGACCATTGCTTCTGTCCATGAGATCCCAATATTCAAGGTGCATCAGAGACAAACTGTTATAGGAAATTTCACCATCTGTCTCCGTATGTACAGTCTTTGCCTTATCGTTTATGGTTCACCAGCCAGCCCATGGGTTAGGTAGCAGCATCTGGACCAGTTCTGCTTCGTGTTGAAGAATTTCCGGCACAACCCCTACTATCGGTGCTAAACTCTGCATGGTGCCCACAGCCAACAACACCATCTGAGTCAAAAAGTCCTACAGCTCCATTGGCCATATCACAACCCTCGGGCTTACTCCTTGAGCGTAAATAATGAATAGTTCCATATTAGCTGTAAGGCACAATAGCTTACTTTTCTCAAAAGCGTAGCTCATTCGGCAGATGCCCCCCTGTAATTTATAAGCATTTTGAAATTCAAATTCAGTTGTTCCCTCCAATTCTGGTGTCGTAACATTAAGCCTATGGCAAATCGGTCCGGATTTGGTTTGTACCTCGTCTCTTAATTGCATGTCGCCCGCTCCTTTTCGCCATGAGTCAGACATCTTATCATGAATAGTGACAACAACGGTCACCTCTCTACTTGTAAACTCAGCAGCGTAGCCCCTTCCATGCAACCACGACCCTTGTGACAGACCAAATCTACACGCACCCCGGTTGTCACGCATCTTCCCCATATACTGCTTTATGATCCTGCACTGTCTTTCAACTGGCTGGAGTGGTGATACTGTCGTTCGGTCGGTTAGTCAGGCGGTCGGCCCACCTGTGTAGAGCTTCAGGTGACTGCCATTTACTCTTGCCAGGAAGGGGTCTGCATTGAGTTTCGCGGAGCCTTCTACTTCACTTATTGGGCCCTGACCCAGGTTTGAAAGAGTTATTAGCCAAACAAATCCCGTAGTTACCGGCGCTTTCAGTAACAACCCATAGAGCGAGGATTGAGGTCTCACCCGAGGTAGCAAGGGAGGGTGCTGGAACCAGGTTTTCGCACCCTTGGGATGTCTTGATGTGGTCTACAGGGGTCACGGACTGTTTTGTGGCCTCGCACCACTCTAGATTATTATCGGGCTTCCACAAAGATCCGCTCGAGCGTACTTTCTTATTAATGAAATTATTATAGAACTGATCTTCTTGTTACCATCTTTAAGCAAACATTTAACAATAAACCCAGTGTGTGCGATTGTAAAAAGATATAAACTTATATAAAAAATGCATAAATCAAAACACGATACTCTGCGATACTTTCGAAACCACTTATCTTTATTAAAATCTCCCGTCAATACAACTAGATCTGCCCTACACACTCAACTATAGGGGTCTGCACACACCGCTGTGGACTCTACGAGGCCTCTACAGACACAGCTGCAGAGCCTCTATCTATCTACCAACACACTTGAGTTGGACTTACAGACGTAGATAATACTGTCTTCACAAACCCATAACACCAAGATCCAAGACAAAGACTTCTCAAAAACTACTTTCTAGTAATATATCCTTGCTCTATTTATACATTCACATGGTCTGCAGACCATGGGTAGGCCGACTCTCTTCCTATTATTTTACGTACTCTTGGGCAGACAACCCTTTGACTTGACTCATTACAATTTGTCCTCCACACACTTCGCGGAGTCTTTACCGAACTTTTTCCCAAAATTGTGGAATTTGAGTCCCAAAACCATTACATGGGGCCTCCGCTACCCAACAACAGGTAATTTCTGTACGGGGTTAAAACCTACATTTGGTATCAAAGCTATTTTGGCTTCAATGGGACACCTTTATTGTTAAGGGGTTTCACTCGGCCTGTGGTAGACCCTGTTTAGTGGGAGATCTGTGGGATCGATTCTGGTGGTGAAAGAAGATGGCAAGCAGTGGAAAGATAGAGATTGAGAAATTTAATGGTCAGAGTTTTGAGTTATGGAAACTCAAGATGGAGGATCTATTGGTGGATAGGGATCAGTGGATCATGGTAGATCTGGGTACTAAAACAACGAGAGTGTCCAATGAACAATGACAGAATTTGGATCAGAAGGCAAAGATCACAATACGATTGTGTGTCTCAGATTAAGTATTGTTGAATGTATCAGGGGAAGCTACGACTAAGGCTTTGTGGGAAAATTTAGGTACTTTGTACCAATCTAAGTCTTTGGTGAATAAACTGTTTGTGCGAAAAAAGTTGTATAACCTAAGGATGAAAAATGGAGACTCGGTGATAGAGCATATGAACACATTTAATACTGTGGTAATTCAGTTATTGTCCATTGATATTAAAATTTCAGATGAAGATAAGTGCATCAGTTTGTTGTTTTCTCTACCAGATTCGTGGGATAGTCTGGCTATTGCAATATGTAGCAATGCAGCTACCTTGTAGTTTGATGAAATGGTTTCATCTTTGCTGACATAGGAGATGAGACAGAAAAATATGGAGAGCCAAAATGGTGATGCCTTGTCTGTACGAGGATGGTCCCAGAACAGAAACAAAAATAAGTTGTCGAGTGGGAGATATGAATATAGAGGGAGATCTAAATCTCTAGGAAAACCTATAAAGGTAGTTTGTTGGAAATGCGGAAAGGAAGGGCACTACAAAAGGGACTGTAAATCTAAAGCTCCTGACAAAGGAAAGGGATTTGATGATGCTCCTTCTACAGAGGCGAAACCACCTCAGATGAAGGTGGGGATGTGTACTTGGCTTCTTCAAGTACACATGTAGATCATTAGGTATGGTTGATTGACTTAGGTGCATCCTTTCACTTCACTCCCCATAGATAGTGGTTCTGCGAGTATGAGAAATACGATAGTGGTGATATTTTCTTAGGGGATAATAGGAAGACTAGAATCATTGGTCGCGAAAAAGTAAAGTTGAAGTTGCAAGGTGGAAGGTTTAGAACACTTCTGGGTGTTCTACATATTCCTACATTGGCGAGAAATCTGATTTTTGTAAGCAAGCTGGATGATGCAGGTGTAAAAACAGTGTTTGAGAAGGATACCTGCAAGATGGTTCAAGGAGCACTGGTATTGATACGAGGAGTTCGGATTGGAACTTTGTACAAGATGCAAGGTAGCACTGTTGTTGATGGGTGCAACAGTTCTGTGGTTCGTGAAAGTGGAGCAAAAAATC
>APFE031168344.1:0-15701 GCA_000404065.3 Pinus taeda | reverse complement strand
ATTACGCTACCTTGACTTACACTGCGTTCTGTCCCTTCCTAAACATCTCCTAGTCCCCACGTAAATTCCTTCCTTGACCCTTCACCGACCTCATTTCAACCCACTCCCTACACCTGTTTCCCAACTCATCCTTCCACTTCTGAGCCCTCACCAGCCTGATCCCTACCTCACACATCCTTTCTTACCCTTCCATCACTATCCCCATCACTTAAACCCTTCACGGTAGATCATCCTGTAGCAGTTCAGAGACATCCTGTAGAAAACCCTGAGTTTCCTGTAGGATCCCCTGCAGACATCCTGTAGGAGGTCATTCACGCAGTTGCTGAGCTTCTGAACATGGAAAACCTCTGTGGATGAATGCCAAGGGTCCATAGGGACCTCACCTAGCCTCCCCAACCAGTCCCATGCTTTCCTCCCTTCTTCATTCAAACTGCACAATCAAACCCTAATAAGCACAAAATCACAATCATTCCACCCACTTAATGAAAAAGTACAAAAACACATCTTTTATTATGCAAGTAGTTTAGATCCATGCATTTTCATTCATTAGAGGTAACAACAGCATTGGTAGAAGTATTACTCATCTTCATTGCTTTATAGAGATTAGACTAGTCAAATTAGGGTTTCCTAGGGTTACATGCTTTGACTTACTTGTAGTTCATTTTTGTCAATTAGCTTAGTCTCCTTTGAGCTAGCTTTCGTCCATCATTGATAAAGCTTCTTCTGTGAGCCTATAGAAGTTGGCTTGAGCCCTAACAGACTTGTGCCCGCTGACCAAGTGACAGCTGCGACAAGATCTAGTACTTGTGCATATAGCACCGTCGCTTCCAAGTTTGTACGAACAACCGGGTTGATAAAATGAGAGACAGGAAGCCTCAGGAGTTGTAGCATTATTGCTACAATACTGGAGCTCACCAGGAGTTGTAAGAGATAAATACCCAGACATATTCAAATAAGACAAATAAAAACGTAGAACCATAATGAAGCATCAAACATACCTTATTTAGAGTGGAATAGTCATTTGTTTTTAAAAAAAGAATCTCAAAGAAAATTTGTGCTATTCAAAAACTAGAAACATTCTCCACATCTAGGACGAAGATTTCAAGGGGGCTTACTTAAGAAAAATTCATTGTATAATGGTGACTTTCGATGATGATGAATGTGTTTATTTTATAGTGTATATGTTAGGCCAGTTAGGGGCTTCTTAGCTGAAAGTTAGAGGGTTTTTTAGGAGATTTTAAGATTAATAATTGCTTTGACTTATTTAATTAGCATTATTAATGTCTTTTTAGGCTCTAAGAAAATCCCATGTACTCTTTATAATTAGGAATTAAGTTAGTGAAGGGTTGACTTGTCCAATCAATAGAATAAATGACCCTTAATAACCTTATTTAAATATTAGTTCTAATGATGATGCCTAGAAATATTTTCAATTCTACTAGAATTTGAAATCAATGATTGGCTTAGTGCATCTGGTCCTACTCAAGTGTGAAGTTAATGATTGGTTTACTACTTTTGAATCTTTAAGTTATTAAACTTATATGTGGTGATAGTACGGTGAGAATCCTTGTCATTATTTATAATAATTGGTGAATATGGTGTCATGTCTCTACCACTGGGGTTTTAGCCCATAAAACTGGGTCTTCAATGTTAAACTCAATTTTCTCTCAAACCAGAAGGAACCATAGGGCATACCACGTATCAACAGAAACATCTCTTTTAGGAGAATCTAATGACCTAGATATTAAAAAAAAATGCAATGATTTGAGATACCAAAAAACCTCAACAAAGTCGGGGCACATTCTCATTCGAAGGAATCCAAACCCTAAGACTTGGGTTTTTAACCATCCAACAATATAGTTGCCATATTGATGTAATGCGACAATTACTAATAAGTGTTCATTAACCATTTGACATCAATGACTAGTGTTTTTAGTCAAACTCGAACCCAGTCAGCCCCATGGGTTGACATCAATGACAAGACCATCCAACATTCTTCCCCTTTATCATTTATGGCAACATACACACTCCTCCTACAAGTACAAATCCCCCTGACATCATGCTTTATTTCCTTCTCAAGATTTCAATCTCCTTCTTAGGTTTTTCTCTCTCCCTTTGACATCAATGAAAAAGGGTTACTCCCCCTGAGAATTTGCTTGCTTCATGTGGACGAGTTATCTTCTTGTGGTCCCCTTGAAGAGAATACTTATTGTAATAGTCTTTCAATGACGATCCATGTGGACTTATGTCCTGTATGTGTTTCCTTTGAAGATAAACCTTCCTTTGTGAATGTGTAATCCTTGAATTGTTTTTCTCCCTCTGAACCTTTTATGAAGTCACCATCTTGTTCAAAATATTTATCAATGGAAGAATTGTGCCACATACTGCAATAAACTCCCCCTCTTCAAATTTCAAGGAGTTGATGAGCCAAATTGTTAAAAATGGCGTATCATCTAATGGGTCATCTTGACGTGAATCATTATCTGAAGCAATTGCCAATTCCTCATGACCTTTTGCTTTTATGAATCCTGAAAGCATAACTGTTGAAATCTTCTTATATTCTTGGTCTTCTTGTACATGTTTCCTTTTCCATACCTTGATGTTCTTGCAATCTCAAGCCATGTGCCCATAGTTATGACACTTGAAGTATTCAATGTTTTCCATATGTGAGTACATATGATATATGAAATCGCGAGCGCTATGGACATAGTTATGGCATTTGAAACATTCAATGTTTGGCCCATCTAGCATGTATTCTCTTATGACAAAATCATCATGGAACCTGTGTCGTGATCCTGCAAACTTGCTTCTATAATTTTGTAGATAATGATTGTACCTATCAAAAACTTCACAATCGCTAGCCATATGTCCATAGTTAGCACAAAAAAAAGAACTAACCATCAAATGAACATGTGTACCGGGATAATTCATTCGAAGGTGATGCTCCTTGATAATTGTTCATGTCAACAACTTTACAATTTGTGGCCATATGTCCAAATTTAGTACGTGAAAAATAATAACTATTAAATAAAAAAACATACCTGGAATATTTTTCATTCTTCTTTGAAGGTGGTGTTGTAGTTTGTTGGCATCCTTTATCCTTAATTGCTTTGGTATCATTCTTCTTAGTTGTGTTACTTTTCCAACCCCTTCTGTTGCAAACAAAACTCTCAACACCATAAGGAGCTAGTAATTTCACAAGTTTGTCTCTAGATAGAGGTTTCAAAGGTGAAAGAAAATTTAGGAACCAAAATAACCAAGAAATAATGAACAACATCGGAAGGAAAAATGAGGGCTCAAGAATATGTTGGATAGGTAATACATACCTTTGCCTGAAAATCATCCAGACCAACCTCAAAGAAGAGGTCTTTATCAAATTACAAAGCATTTCCAGTGAGTGCAATAATTGGTGTCTTAATTCCCATTAATCTCAGTTGTCTTGTAGCCTGCCATAAAAGCCAGCCTTTTCAGGGAAAGAATGAATTGAAATGTGAACCCACAATAAAATGTATTGTGATATATGAGAATAGAGATGATTAAATTAAAAACTCACAAGCAGCCAAAGTGAAACAAACCTACAAATCCAATGAATTAAAACTTATATACCTCATGCCCATCCATCATAGGCATCTCTTTATCCATTAACACAGTATCATAGATTCTTCCGTGCTTGAATAAATTCAATTTTCCCTTTCCATTCTCAGCTTCTTCACAGTGAAGGTTAAGGTTTTCAAGCACCTTCCACAAAATTATTTGGCATAGACAAAGATTTAGGAAAACAATGAATGATATATTAGCACCAAATTTTTTGGAAATAAGCCTTCTATGGAAAAATGTACTACCCTAAGAGGGAAATTGAAGAAAACAAGCTCAATCCAGGTAATAACTTACGTTATTGATTAGTGTATCTTCAACAAGCACGACTCACTTGCGGGAGCTAGGATCCAGCGACAAGGGACTCTTTGACTTGATCGTTTGAACACTATCAACTCTGGACTTAATCTAAGCTGAATTGTTGAGTTCATCTTATAAATTGCATGTTTATCTCTAATATGTTGTATTTATTTTATAAACATCTACTCTTGCAACATTTTTTCCTCCAAAACTATGAACTAGTACCAAAGGCTAGGGAGTCTACAAACAAAAAGTGTTATCCTTACCATTTATAGGCTTTACTCCAATAGAATAGCCCACTCATTTAGTAAAACACTTCCATGCTCAATCCCAAACCAGAGTATCCATGGTTCGGCTCTTGGCTTGTTCCCAATTAGTATGGCTCAAACTACTTTCACCGATCTTGCAAAGAGATTCCTAAAATTGTATTATTTCATTAAAACTTGGTAATGCATCATCATACTACAATCCAAATACAAAGCATTTGGGATGGCCTTCATGGACAATATAACCACAAACTTTCCATGTGCAATACTAAAATATATTAAAGCTTACTTCTTTGGCAAAGAAAATGTTTCAAGAATTCTGTGCATATTCCTTTATTATTAGCTTACTTGTGGCAAAGTCCTTCACAAAAAGCACAATTGTGGCAACTTTATGTTTCATGCCAACACCATAATTAGGCAATAACAAAAGGTGTTTCAATTTATGTGATGGAAATGCTGATTGGAAACATGACTCCTAACATAAATCTCCTACTACAATCTCCACAATCTCTTCACACTTTACTTCAAGCTCTAGGCTTCCCCTAGATGGAGTAAATTGCAAAACATTACTTATAATCAGATTCTTGTGTAACACATGCCAGGAAACCCTTGAACTAAATTCACTTAATCTAAACACTTCAATTATTCCAATCAAGACATCAAACATCAATAAGAAAATATGGCAATATATAATGTACCTAATGATCGAACAACCTTATGCTTACCCCCAATTATGTGGTATGTCATAAGAAGGTTTTCAACCATAGGTTCAATATTCACCTTAAACGATATTTTATTGTGGAATAAGAGATCCTTCAAACCCCATACCCAAAATTTCAAAACTTGCAATAAATCAAAATCTTCCATATGTAGCTACAATGACCTATCTTCCCCTTGGCCTACAACCATTCACAAGTGCATCAAATCATAAGGAAAAATTTCAACACATCCTCAACCAAGCTATTGTACATGCTATTGAAAAAAAAAATCTAGAGATGATAACCTCTAATTGGCCCATCAATTAGCTAGTTGGATGGGGATTTGTCTATGGATCACCTCTATTACACATTTTTCTTAGAACCTCTCAAATGTAAGTGATATGAACTTATATATTATGTCAATAATTCTCTGTATCTCTTGATCATGGGAGTGGTATAATAAGAGGGAACCTCTATGATTGCAATCTCAATCGACATGTTCATGTGATAAAATGTATCTCTGTATTTGTAGAACCAAAATTTTGTTTCATGAATTATTGAGTTAGTTAGAATATGTGGTAATTGTCACTCATGCTCACTCCAAAACCCTACAATACCTAAATATGTTTGGCCCTTTACATGCAGGAGACCTCCCATCATCATCCTAACTCCTTCCCTATGTAGTGTTGGCCATATAACATCACCATTGTATTTCACGTGTAATCTTTAAAGCTATTTTCTTGTCTATACCTATGTTGAAACTTTAACAGAGTACACTTTTACTTGTATTCCATTTGGCACAAATTTACTTTCTCCTCTTCTTTTCTTGCTTTTTCCTTCTAGCATTTAGATGCTTCTTTTGTCTTCTTTTGGATAGGCTTTTGCACTACCAATACTCTTATCTTACTTCATGTGTTTTACAATCCATTGGGAAATATTGGCCACCAATGTATATTAATTGTAAATAAACTTAATTAAAATAATTTTTGCATGTTTATGCCCTCATCCTCCAATTTCATAACCTATATGTCACTGACCTTTCACCATTTGGCTATTATTTCAACATCCTTTCTATGGGTTCTTATGTCATCATCATCTAAGATGATTTGTGGTTGGGTGTTTGTCTCATATTCTATGTTATGATTAGAGTTTGTGTCTTGAGTTTGAAATAGTAATTTAATTTCTCACAATGAAATTATTGAGTTAAAAGGTGTTTCTCTAATTTAAGAAATTGCCATTCAACAAATTTTTTAGCCAATTATATAAATAAAATAAAATTAATTAAAACAAAAAATTCCTCCATCCATTTTGGTCATCACTCACCATTTTCATGTTTTAACCATCCACTTTCATGGTCAGACATGTTTTTAAGCATTCTAATGATATTGAGAATATTATTTAAGAATTAAACGTTGAGCACCAATTCCAATGAGCTAATGTGTACATTAGTTACCAATATTTTTCTTTCAATTTAAAAAGTATGAGGTATGTCAATTTGTTCATATTACCAGAGAAATTGTAGTTGTGTTATGGGCAGTGAGAGGAAGCGTTGGGATTTTGAGTAGAGGACGAGCCCCTAGATTTCAAAGATGAAAGAAATGTGTGAGGGTTGGGTGAAGTCATCATGCACATCAATAACTTAATTTCACTGTCAAACAGCCGATGCATTTGCAATTTCCTTGTGGTGGGTCGATGCTCATAGAAATTCATTAATATAAATACAAACTAATGCAAGAAAGGTAGCAAGTGGAAGATCAAGTTAATCCAAGCCAAATTCGTTTGTTGAAATTATTATTATTATGTACAAATTACACCGACATTGTCAATATAGTTTGGATTTTCCCATTAAATTCGATAGTTCAAGTGATCTTGGTTCACTTTGTGGCTTGAAGATAAGACCTTAAAAAAAATGATATTTTGTAGATAAGGTTTGATGATGAGGCCTTAAATTTTTTTATTTTTTTTATAGATAGCATGTTTTGTTGGCTTAAGACAAGTAGTCAAAGAGCTTTTTTAGTTTTCTATTATTATTTTTTATTCAAATTTTGTCTAAAACGTTTTGAAAAAAAAAGAAAGACTATTAATAACAACTTAACAAAATCATTTTTTATTGATGTAATTACACTATAATGTGACCCCAAAGAAGTATATAGGGAGCATAGGCTGATTTGGGTTGTTATGGGTTTAAAAAGAGTTAAAGATTCCATTTCTTGGAGACAGGGGATTGATTCGGGGTGTCGTAGGTTTAAAAATAGAGCCAAAGATTTCATTTGTGGGAGAGAGTGGGCTTATTCAAGGTGTCATGCGTTTAAAAATAGAGCCAAATACTTCATTTCTGGGAGATAATGTAATTTGGGAAGAGATGACATTTGTTTTGGGAAGATATGACAATTTTTTTTATGTGGCTTTCAACATATGCATTTGTAGGAGCTTGTTGTCAGAGCACTAGTTTGCAGAGGAGCCTATTTTTGAAGTAGGAGTTTGTAATGGATGTAATCACTTCTTTAGATTTGGTTGAAAGATCCCCTTAGACACCAAAAACCACAAAACCTCCTAGTTTTTCCAAAATTTCCAAACCCTAAATCTTTCTTGTGTGCTTTGCTTTCCTTACTGCAACTGAATTTAATACAGAGTGCAGTGCTATCATTTATTATTTTGTACATAGCAGTGATACACAACTTATCTATAACTGTAATGTTGATTTTCTCTTGTTATTTTGTACATAGTAGTGATATAACTTATCCATAAATGTAATGTTGATTTTCTCTTGTTATTTTGTGCATAGCAGCGATATTAAACTCTTGTTAGAATTTTGGTTATGGTATCTCTCTTAGGAGTTAATACTATGATGTTACACCATACTTCTACTCATGGGATAAATTCCCTTACTGGGCTTCAACCTGAATCAATATTGAATTCATGCATATATGTTCATCTAATGCAATTTCATGTTGCTAGAAATGGTGATGGTTAATGGCTTCATAAGGATGCATAATCCATATTCGAAAGGAAATTGTTTGCATTTGATTCACATAACCCATTATCAAATGGAAATTTAAGAAGGGTGGGTTAAGTTCATTGTCCAGTACTTTGGAACTCTATAGAAAACTTTCTATAGGAAATTTTGTCAGTGACATCATATTGGTTGAGGGTCTGAAAGATGAATTTGATTATTTTGATACTCAAAGGTCAATTAGGTTTCAAAGTGTCAGAGACACACTCGAGGAATATCAAGGAAAAAACATTACAACAATTGGAGCCCACAGAGGTGAGGGGCCTTTTGTTTCTAGGAGGAATAGGACATAGCAATGATATGGTGTATTGGCTATTTTTTTGTGCTTTGTGTTTGGGAAATATGATTTGGAATGAATGTTGAGAATTCAGGTTTTGTAATCTTTGTTGGTCATTGCAGTTTTTGTATGAGTTTGGTTTCTGGTTGCATATGTAACATAAAGGAAGAAGATATTGCAGCTTTGTAAACTATTAGATAAACACCACACATTAATGTAGAAAACATGTGTTAAATAAACAAATGAAGGTAGAAAACAAAACCAAACCAACAAAATGAAAAGCGAGCATATTTAAAGAAAAAAAATTAATAAAAATAATCATATAAATATCAATTAAAAATATAAATTATAGTGTAAAGTAAAATCAAAACAAAAACAAACAAAACATTCTAAAATTTTAAAATAAACAAAAAGAAAGATAAAAGGTTCTAGATTAAAAAAACTAAGAACTTCTCTCAATTTGATATTTGTATTCTACAAATGAATAATAATTACTTATTCAGAAACACTTGTATCCTAGAAAAATATCACTTTGTTACAAATTTCAATCCTCTTTCTCATTGAACTTCTTTAAAAAAAAAACAAACAAACAAACAAAAAAGCAAAACAAAACAAAACAAAAATAACAAAAAAACAACAACAACAATGTGACTTTTTCTCTTTCCCTGTGGGTTATTTTATTCTTTTCATAAAAAATTTAGATTAAATATTCTATCATGGTGGCCAAAAAAAAATATTCCCAACAAAATAAGAAAGAACCTCAAAAAAGAATGTGATCAAACAATATCACCAACAAAAATTGATCCCTAGCCTATTCTGCATCAACAATGGAGTTTCACTATTATTTGATTCAATTCATTTTGAGCAATAAACAAAGCAATACAATTGATCCCTGGCCTATTCTGCATCAACAACGGAGTTTCACTTTGATTCAATTCATTTTGAGCAATAAACAAAGCAATACAATTCTCCCCTGCTAAAGAAAACAAACCACAAATATATATATCTTCAAAAACTAGGCATCAAGCGGAATGGAGGCTTTGGCTATTTTTTTTTACCCAACTTTCCTATCACATAGCACTGATGTTAAATTAATAAAAGAAACATAAAAAAACCTGTTAGAATATGGAGATATGGTATGAATTTATCTGTTTACACTAGTTTAAAATATATCTTACTATCAATTTAGTACGCAGCAGCACATAATCTCTTATTGATGCACAAAATAAGGCTTATTCCACACAGAAAAGCCATATAATAATAGAATATAATGAAAAAAAATAAAGGAAAGCAAAACAAAAGTCATAAGATTCAAAATAATAATAAAATAAGGCTTATATATTATTATATATATATATATATATAATATAATATATAATATATATAATATGAAGATATAATTTAAAAGCCCATGGGGCTTTGGATTGAGGTGACTTGGTGCACTGTTAAGGGCACTTTCTGTGATATCATTGGTTCAAATCCCCCATAGTGCTTACCTACCAAAAAGAGGAATCATAATTTAACATTAAAATAAATTAATAAAAAAAAAGAAAAGCACTCCACAAATAAAATAAAAACTAAACACAAACAAAAGAATCTAGATTCAAAGAATCAAAAAGTTCCTTCAATCCAACATTCTCATTCTACAAATCAATAATAGTAGCCTATTGGTGTCCTACAAAACATCACTTGTTATGAAGTTCAATGCTCAACTCATTGAACTTAGCAAGGGTTCCTTCGGGTCAAATAATATGATTTCTTTTCTTTCCATGTGAGTTATTTCCTTCTTTTCTCCAAGCATTTAGATTCAAAAGATCACTTCGCTACAAAGTTCAATTCTCTGATCATTGAGCTTGGATAGGTTCCTTCCAGCAAAATAATATGATTTCTTTTCTTTCCTTGTGAGTTATTTCTTTATTTGTTTAGAGAATTTAGAGTTAAATATTCTATCATGGTGACCCAAAAACAAAAAACAAAAAAACAAAAAATCCCCACAAAATCAAATGATCCCCAAAACAACCCTAAAAAAGGAATAGCATAAAACAATGTAGCCAACAAGATTGGGCTCCCGGCCTCTTCTGCATCAGCAATAGAATGTTACCAATATGTCTAATTCAATTCATTTGAGCAATAAATAAAGAAATATAATTATCCAACTTAAAAATAGACACCAAACACGTATATTCAAAAACTAGGCATCAAGAGGAATGGAAGCCTGAGCTATTTGTTTTCAACCAAAGAGCTCTACCAACTTACCTATTACAAAACACCAATGTTAAATTGATCACATAAACATATGAAATCTATCAAAATAAGGATATGTGGTCTGAATTGATCTGTTTACAATATCCTACAATTTATTTTACTCTCAACTCAGCATGCAATGACACATAGGGAGTTCCACAAACTTTCATTGTTGTCGCGAGGCGCTAAAGTACATGTGAATAAAAGCACATATGTTGTAGTGCCACTCCTTTGACCACAATCTCTTCATGGTCATGCACTCCAAAACGGAAATTTCATGCAAGCTCGAGTGTGAATTTAGATATAATTAGTGACAACCTATTTTATGAACCTTTAATGGCCAAGTTTGCAAAGAGGAAAAAACTCTACGCCTATAAAGTTGTCTGATACATACATAACTCCATCAGTGAACTCATCTCTTCTAATGGGGCAAACAAACTTTCATTGTTGCAGCTAGGCACTAGGGTACACATGCATAAAATCACAGGTAGTAGTGCCACTTCACCAAAATCATCATCTCTTCATGCTCATGCAATCTAAGGCAGACAAAATTTGTGCAAACTCAAGCATGAATTTAGATGGACCTTCCCATGTCTTCTCTCGTTAACTTTTAATGCTCAAGTTGCAATGCATCATGACACAATAAGATTTGACCATGGTCAAGATTTCCCACATTGATTAATAGACTTTCTTCAACACTAGTAGTTATATTTATTTTGTATTGATGTAAGGTTTTATAAATTTACTTTGCTTTTAAGTTGTTTACTTCTCCAATCCATTTAAAGGTAGAAAAGAGATTTTATATTGAGGGAGATGTTAACTTATTATCAATTTGACTTGTTAATCATGTTGGCTACATAGTTTATTTGATTATTTATACATTTAAGATAGTTTATTTGATTATTTATACATTTAAGATATTTTAACATACATAAGGTTGTGTATTTTCATAAGAACAAAGTAGATAAAAATATTGTTAGTCCTAAACACAGCTTAGATTTTGCATACTTCCACCATTTCCTTTCCACGTCACCTTTTGCCTCTTCAATATTATAAGATCTAGATATAACTTGGTTTTCTATTATCTTTACATTTTTGAGGAGGGAGCACAATCTTCATGTCTTCCACTAAGAATAAAACCTTAACCTTGCTCAATATATTATTAGGTCTGAAGCATTAATTGCAACCCTCACATTATACAAGCATTATAGTAGCCCCTTGGTACACTTTTCTCACCCTAATATTTCCACTTGCAATCCTACAATTTTCTCTTATAAGAAGTACGAGGACATTTAATGGAAGATCAATCCAAACTTTATGACAATATAGTCCTTGGTTCAAGCACACCAAATTTGACTCCTAAAGATGTGTTGTTATATACACTTATAACTTCCATAACTACCCCTAACAAGTAGGGTATTATATACTTGGCTGGAAGAAGAGATTCTATGAGTTTATATCCCCTATATCCAACAAAAATTGGGACATTTTTCCTCTAATTAGACCAAAATAACAAGGTGCAAACTCCCCAAGCCATTTAAAGAATTAGAAATCTAAGCAAAAGAAAACTATTTATAATACTTTAAGCACAAGTTATTTTTAATACTCTTGACAGGAAATGAATGCGTAATAAAGCAAATTTAGTTTTAGACTAGATTCAGAAAAATGATGAGATTTTTTTGTTTTCTACAATCCAAGAGATATGTCCATAAACTACTCATTTATAGTAATTGATTATTGCATAAAGAGAGTACAAATTATTAAACCAATGTAGTTTTCAGAGAGAATCTAGTGCTCATCTTAATTAATTATCAAGAAGACGAAACAAGTGAAAAATGTGAGATCTCATAAATTGCAAAAATAAATAACCTAAGAATTCATTCAAAATGTTAAAATTATATCTTAGAAATTGCAAAAATATAAGATTAAGATTTCATCCAATACAACAAAAATGATGCATGTTTGGGTTGATGGTCATATAATATGTCCAGTTCCTGAGAAATGTTTTTAGGTGTTTGTTTTGAGAATATCTAATGTTTTTAGGTGTTTGTTTTGAGAATATCTATTACACTAGGAAACTTGATGGTATGTTTCTTTAAACTCAAATAAAATAATAAGATTTTTCATTAGAATTAAGACTCCAGAAATATGACTAATAGTCATTGGGCTTGGAAACAAAATTATTACATCAATGAGCAATGGACAACTAAAAATTGCTAGTACAAATGGCTTCGAGGTGCCATATTTGGAAGCAATGGTGGTTAATTTATCATGTTCACATTGTACAAAGACAAAATTTCACCAATAGTGGCATGTCAAAACAGAATTGGCATGTTAAGGACTAAATATTGCAATTAAATTTAGCTCTTAAAGTACAAAAATCTACATTTCATGCAATTTGGGATCAAATTATGAAGGGAAACTATAGTCCATACAACAAAAACCAAAATATGTAGATCTAGAATGGCTAGCACTGTTGCTTTGCCCATTTTTGATAAACATGTTTATACAGGTTCATGCAAACAATATCCCGTTGTCAAATAATCCCATTGAAAATAGCCTTCATGGCCCCTGTCAAAAACGGATAATGTATTAAAAACTCACAAAAAGGGCAAAAATGCAAACTCAATAAGCATGTAGAATAGCTATCTAGAAAAGGAAAATGTGTTGGTAGTGCTGGATTAATCATACATATACTTTGATGGCCATTTAGGTTTCAGCATTTTCACGTGTTGGCTATCCTCTGATTTCTCATGGTTTTAAAAGTTTGAATGCATTTATAATTCTATTCATTTAATTTTTATTTCTATGATGAGGTAATATAATTAAAATACAGATGCTAGGAATGTTAGGTAAAAGAAGAAACCAAAGGCCCTAAAAGATAGGAACCTTCCTCATGCAAGTTTTGGACACAAACATAATTAAATGGCAAATACAAATAACAAATATTGAATCTAAACTTTAGTTAGGCTCCAAAGGAACAAACATAAAATGAATAATACCATACTAAAGAAGGGAATAATTATTTCTCTGAGATCTTGCTAATTGCCTAGCAATTCAAAGTTCAGATTTTTCAAGAATACTCAACCATATGAGGATTCTTGCCTCACATTGATAACACCAATATCAATATCATTCTTCAGAATGATATAAAAAAAATTATATGTATGATTTTTAGGACTAAAGTGATATGTCATACATTTCCAAAGGGAAATTATGTTTTAAAATACACCTTCATGTTTATCTTGGCAACTACTATCAATGTGTAAGAGTATGAACCATGTGTGCAAACAGGTTCCCTAATACGACCATACTTTGTCCACAAATCCACAGGCTGCACAAGAAATATCAGTTGGAGTTTAAGCCGTAATGGCTTTAAATAAATAGATAGTCTGTAGGGTTCCATTGTTCTTAATATTGTTATAGAAATTTCAGATAAAACTGTGTTTTAATTTGAATTATGATGTTTCAGATGTTTGTGTGAAAGAGCATATTATACAGATATATCATAAATTTCAACATTCCAAATAACCTTCACAAGCATTACATTATAATTGCATGTAAGTGAAATGTGAGAACCGAGGTTCATATTGTGCCCCTACCTTGAACCATCTTCAGGATTGTGAAACATAAACCGCACTATTGCTTTAACTTTTGAAACCCCATGGGGATGACTGCAGATTGAAAGGAAAATACTAGTCAAATTTTGAATAAAAACAAACTAATTGTCTATGGCATTCACTAGAAATGAAATTTGATGCAAGTAAATCCTAGCCATATCACTAGTATAATTATCGAGAAAGGAATATTGTACCATCAATCATTTACTTTCCTTCACAAAAACTATATTTTAATTTTACCAGTTGAATTTTCAGGGAAAAAAGTTCCTTTTAATAGCCAAATGAGGCCTAGAAAATTAGAGTCAAATTTGATGATCTAAAACAAAATCATATAAAAAAAAATCACCAAGTGAAATTTTGTGATCTCTACAAACTCTAATTCCTCATAATTAGAAGATATGAGCATTATATACATCATCAAATGAAATTATATTAATGTTCGTGGACCACAAGTAAAAAAATTGGGTCAATGGGACTTGGAAGAACAATATTTTACAATAAAGAGTGCCTATAGCATCTCCTAGGTAGTCTAAAATATTAGGTTATAGAAAGAGAGTAAAATGTGTTTGGCATGAAACCAAACAAAGGTCATCACTATACAAAGAAGAAACCTTACCGAGTTAAAATAACTTTCTTCAAAATTATTCTCTAAAGAGCCAAACATTGCAATCTTATCCCCAATAGAGTTTTCTTTGAAAGAAATAAAAGGCAATGGTGCAATACATATTGGAGAAAAAATAGAAGCCACAGAGAAATGGCTTGGATGCAAGAACCTCTCCAATTTATGTTTATCCATATTGATATCATCATATGAAAACAATGGCCTAGAAATGCAAACAGAAACACGCTCACTTCCATTTTATTTATGTAAAGTAGAAATATGACATAAGGTTCTATGATGTAAAAAAAAAAAAACATACTCAATATAATCAATTAAAAATAAAGAGCAAGAGAAATGAAATGAAGGAAAGCTCACCTTGAAGTAGTAAATTAGCGGAATCGAACATGAAATACTAGTAATTCCTTGGACTTGATAGGATATGTGTAAAATTCATGCTTCCTTACACTATACAAAAGTAAGGAAAATATCATCATAAAATGGGGAAGACTCCTAGAACTTGCATATAAAACATAACAATATAATTTTAATTCAATATGCCAAGAAACAATAATTTCGATCACTCTCAAACTAAGTCACATGGTTCAGGTTCGAATTTGGGCTCGGCAATGAATAGGTTTAAGTCGAGTTTGAATTTTTTGATGGGGTTCGGATAAGGTTCACCTTTAGGTTTGTCTACATACATATTCTATATCTATAGATATATTAACTTGAAAATGAAATATAGGATAAACCCGTAAAAAATCAACCTCAATAAAAATAAAATAAAAAATGTTATGACAAACATGGAAACTGCAAGGATAGACTATAAGCTTAATTTGTGACATGAGGTTATGAGTTTTTATCTATGGACTTGTTCAATGACTGAGGTTCGATGAGATTCGTCGAAACTCAAAATATTTTTAAGTTTTGCTAAAATTTGAACCTCAAGGTTTAATTTTGATGAACCTTGTGACATAGTTGTCAAATGAAGGAAATAAGAAAGTTAAATATTGGTTTATAATTGATAATCCATGGATTCCTAGTGTTGCCCCTCCTATTATAAGAGGTTCTACATTATGATTTTCATC
>APFE031168335.1:0-14448 GCA_000404065.3 Pinus taeda | reverse complement strand
CAATACAACAGTAAAAAATGTGTAATGTTTTTCTATGCAATGCAGCATGCAAAGAAATGCATAAAGAGAAACAGGGATAGCAGATTTTTTAATGCACATGGATGAATGATAATGTGTGGTAGCAAAAAATTGAAAGGAACTGCACAGTAGTGCATTGGGTAAAAAAATGAATGAAGACTAAGATTGTGTGAAGCAAGGGTGTAAAAAAAAGGAAAAAGGCAGCAGCCCGTGTTAAATTTTTTTTGTTTTGTTGTGTGGAGAATGCAGCGCAAAACAGCGTGAGGATGATTTCTCTCTATGAGCAAGTAATGGAGAGTAAAAGAGTTAGTGTATGATGGGCACACAGCAGTATGATGAAACAAAAGGCAGCCACAGTGCAAATTGCAGAGGCAACGCAGTAGCAAATAAAAACCCAAGATGACAGAGTCTATGGTTATGGTAATGGACAGCAGCAGATGTAAAAGAAATGTTTACACACAGTAGTGTAAATTTGTAAGGTGGGACAGAGTAATTGTTCCAGAAAAGACAGAGTATTATGTCTTTGAAGAATGCACAGCAATGCAAATAAGAAAATGCAGCAGCATGAAGTTTTTTTTTGTTGAAGAAATGAAAGGTAATGGACAACAGTGTTTGGCGTTAATCCCTCCGTGAGAGGAAGTGAAGTTCTTAGTGAATCCCTCTTTTAAAGAGGAAGGTGCTTTTCAGCACAGTGTCATGGTAAATTCCTCTGTCAAGAGGAAGATGCTTTTTAGCATACACATGGTAAATCCCTCTATCAAGAGGATGATGCTTTTCAGCATAGTCACAGGTGAATCCCTCTGTCAAGAGGAAGGTGTTCTTCGGCACATTGTTATGGTAAATCCCTCTGTCACGAGGAATGTGCTCTTAAGCATAGTTTCAGGTTAATCCCTCTCTTAAGAGGAATATTTGTTGTCTTTGAAGAATCCCTCTGTTAAAAGGAAGACTCTTTTGTAACAGCAGCATGTCAAGGAGTTGAGAAAGTCTTTGGGTATGGTTGAATGCCCAGCAGTTGAAATTAAAGGGGAGTGTTGAAAATCGTAATTCCAACTGCGCGTGAGTGTTTTAGCGTGCAGCGATCCCAGCAACCCCAGCGATTCAGCCCAGTGATTTCAACGATAAGAAGTCAGCGACACAGGCAGTTCAACGATTGAGCGATGACTGAACTGCCGATATCGGATCGGCGAAATGGAAGTGGAGTTCTTATTATTAGCGATGAGCAATCGCCGATAACCTGGACCCGACGATGGTATTAATCCATTTTAATAAATTATCGGGTCCATAATATTTTCAGTATCGGGAAAACCAAGTGGAAGCCTTTCTCATGTGATATGTTGAGACCCGATATCCTGGACCCGATGGGTACTCAACATTTTGCTTCATATTATTTCGGGTCCACAAGTGGCTCATTTTATATATATTTTCAAGCATATATTATAATATATATGTCGGAGGTATCGGGCCATGTTGTTATCGAGATTCGGGGAAAACCATCGGTGCACATTGTTGTGTCATGGGATGAAGTCCCGACCTGATAGAATTCCTAAAGCATATTGTATAATGTTGATGTGAAGGCCTAGAAAATGATTTTGACGTGAGGTGAAAGGTTTCCTACCACTGTTTATCTCAGTAAACAGTAAATGCTATTTACTATGGTAGGTAAGCTTTTTGGTGAAGTTTTTAATTCTGTTCCAGCGGGAGTATGGGCATGGATAAAAGCCAGTAAGACCATTAAATTCTTACTGTCTTCTTTTACGATAGTATGGAGATGCTAGTACTTTTCCCCCGCTATCATGCATATATGTAATGGTCTTGTGTTGACAATGTAAGTGTGAAATACGCACAGCAGTGTGAAGCAAGTGAGAGAAATAGAGAAACAAGCACAGCAGTGAGAAGCATAAGTGAGAGTAATGGAGAAATATGCACAGCAGTGCGAAACAAAGAGATAAGCGAAAAACGCAGCAACATGATAATATACATAGCAGTGTAAAAGTGAGAGCAATTGTGAAAAGTATGCACAGCATTGCAAGAGAAGGAGGAGAAGTGAATGCAGAAAACCAGGGGCAGTTTTGTGTAAAACCATGAATTGTTTCACACAGCAGTGAAAAGGTAAATCTGTAAATCCCTGTAATCTTTGTTTTTCACACAGCAGTGAATGTAAATGAAATATTTACACACAGTGGTGTAAAATTTCAAAGGAGATAGAGTAATTTCTTTTGTAATGTTTTGGTGAATCCCTCTAAGTGAAAGAGGATGAATATGTCTCAGTAAATTCTCAGGTGAAAACAAAGTTATGGTTGAATGTTGTTTTTGGTAAATACCTCTCAGCAAAGAGGATGAATATGTATTAGTGTTTTTATTTTAATGACTGGAAATCTTTATGGTGGTGAAATACTCTGTTCAGTGTAATTTTTTTTTAAACTTCCCTGTGCACAAAATATCCTGGAGCAAACGAAACAGAGCATTGCCTCTGTGTGCATAATGTTTGGTTTTGGTATTTTCCCATTGTCAAAAAATACCCAACATAGATGTCCATGTATTATTCTTAATACCTGCAATGTTCTAAAATAATGTATCCATCATTGATGAACTCTATGATGATATGATACCCTACATCATTGTGTTTAATTTTTTTGAAATACTTAAAGTTTTTGGATAAAGAAATTATAGAGATATTGTCACAATAGGTATTTTTCGTTTCTTCTTGTTTATTTTTTAAGTCTTTCAAAATTATTCTCATCGAAACTCCCTTACAGCATACCCCTATTACTGCTACATATTTAGCTTCACATGTGGAAAGAGAAATTACAAGTACTTGTTTCTTGGAAGCCCATGAATCTAGATACCAAACTCACTGTATACATTAGATCATGTTTAGTTGTAGCTAAATACATCAAACATTCAACCATGTTTTTGCATAGTGTTGAATCTACATTGTTGTTATAATCTTCTTTGACTCATTTCAAACCCATGGTTATTCATGTTATCCCTAACTTGTTTTGTTACATTTTAAACATCCTCAAGATGTTTTTTTCATATGTTGTCTGTGAAATATAAATACCAACTTCAATTTTCTTCACTTCTATGCCTAGAAGAAACCATCACAACCCCAGATATGTAATTTCAAACTCATTTTTCTTGACTTCTTTGAAACTAGTAATGAGAATATCATCACTCCATATCAAAATTAGATCATATACAAATAAAACCAAAAGTAAAATCTTACTATCACTTTCATTGATGTAGAGTGTAATTTCACTAGCAATTTTGCTAAAGGATGTTTCTAACAAATATAAGTGTATTATACTATAGCATGCTCATGATACTTACTTCAACACATAAAGAGCTTTGATAATTCTATAAAACTTATCTTCTATCACTTGGACCTGATAACTAGTTAGTTTCTCCACATAAATTTCCTCTTTCAAAACTCTATTATAAAATCTTGATTTCACATCCATTTGATATACCTTCCACTTATGTTAGGATGCTATTGATAAAACTCTCCCAAGAGTTTTCTTTTTTGCAACTTGATAAAATGTTTATCTTTCATGTTGTTCTTTGTATTCCTTAATAGCTAGCCTACTTTACGCCTTTACATCATTGCTTCCACATTGTTGTTGGTATTATAGACCCATTTGACACCTATGGCTTTTTTTTTTCCTTGTGAAAGACTCACTAATTTCTTGTATCACTATTTTCTATGGCATTTATTTCTTCATCCAATGTTGCTACTGATTTTCCTGCTTAAGTGCATATTCAAAATTAAGTGGACCATTTACATATAAATATAAAACAAAGGGAGAATGCAAGCTTGCATTACTTTCACCTTTATTTTTCTCCTAAATATCTCTCAAACTTCTAAATGTTTCTCTTCTCAATATTTCAAGAGATGGATTTTATGTTTCTCTTGAAGTTGAATTGATAGAAAGTGGACTTGTTTTGCCCACATCAATAATTATTGGTGTTAATGATCTTTGTTATCTGGTTAGAGAAGATTTTTTCTTGAATATATGTTGTTGTCATTTTCCTTTTTGAAGGTGTCACTTGAGGACTACTTTTTTTAGCTTCAATATTTGTCCAAGTCACAATTGAAGAATTACCTGTTGCTATTAATTCCTCATTACCTTATTGTGGTAAACTTGTTGTTACATTAATTGTTTTATCTAAACTTCCATCTCATGCCTCCTCTTCTATAAATTATACATATTTGTTGATTATGGTTTTTTGGGTTATTGGGTGTATAGATTATATGCCTTTGATTCCTCAGTATAACTCACAAATATGGATTTCTCAATTTTGTTGTCTATTTTTTCGCTAGCTCATCTATGATTTTATTTTAGCAATGGAATTAGGAATATAGTTGGCTAGGAAATTTTATGTTTTTTAAGAAAGGTACATTCCTTTGATAAAGTGCAACCAAAGGAGTTAGCACATTGAGTTGTTTCCGGTAAGAATACAAAGAAAATGAAGTGACAATATTAGTTGAAGAAGATATTGGTAAGAGCTTTAACTAGGCATTTTTGGATGCAACATCACATGGAGATCATGTTGAATGTGGAATAGAATATATTTTATTCATCGGAAATCATTATTTCTTTAAATTTTGTGAAAGATTTGGGTAGGGATCAATTAACTATAAATATTTTCTGGAACTTAAAGTAGCATTGTTGTTGGAAAAATTAAAAAATAATTTACAATTTATAGTTGTTTGTTCAGTCTAAAGCTATCTTCAAATTGGTCAATATTAACATAAATGCCATAAATTTTTTCTATATTTTTCAACAATATTTGTCTTCATTATTTGTATATGGAGAGAAATATCGATGATGATACTTTATATAAAGGTATAATAATGATGTATCTTGCTACTTATGTGATTGAGCTAAGAGGCTCATTATATAGCCTAGTATGATGTGGAACTTTTTCTATCCATCATCAATGTTGAAATTTTTCTCATGTCGGCCCAAAAAAAAATTTAACTAACCATAGAAAATATCTTAATAATGTCGATTCATAAAAAGAAATTCACTTGAAGAAATTGATTTACACTTGAAGAAATTAGATCCCTCACAACTAACATTAGATCTGTATTTAATATGGATCTTTGTTGGTAATAAAATATAGGAATAGCGTTATGTAGAACTTTCATGATTGCATACAAAGGTGAGTTCCCTAGACCTAGTGGTATGGTTTAGAAAAATGGAAGGAAAAGAACATAAATTTATCCTTAGATATATTATAGAATGAGAAAGCACCCTTCCTCAAATCCATACCAATATTTCCTTTTCTCCTTGCTTGTAAGCTCCAATTCCAAATCCAAGCGTTATAATTAAAATTTGCACATATGACTAAAACAACCAAAGGATCCACAACATCTATGTAGCATAATCTAAGATATCTATTTAATAAATAAACATGGCATTGAAATATATGAGTGCAAACATAACACAACACATATAGGAAGGCAAGATACTCTTTGTATTAATAGATATAATAGAGAGCTTACAACCACAAATAGAAGTTAAATTTGTGGATATCTCCCCAAGTTGACAAGTCGTTCCTTGTAACAATGAACGCCTTAAAGTAAACCCTAATGCAACAATACGGTCAGACCATTAAGGACAAAGCAACAACTGAGGGAATAATCAATCTCCAAAATCCAACCATGAGGCTATGTAAGACAGTAAATTTATAGGATCAAAGTAGTAGTTTATGATTTACCATCTTAGGCTTGAGATTCACTTATGATGCGAGGATGAGATGAATGGATAAGGGATAGGTCGATTAGGATGCAATCATATAGGAATTTGAGATCCATATCATATGTAAATGTTAGGCCTCTATAACACTAGTGATTCCCCCATTACTATTGTCATTGTATCCCTTATTTTTATTATTGTACCCCTATTGTCCCCATATTGTTATTAGTATGCCCCATAGAAACCTACTATTGTTATTATTGTGCCCTTATGTTATTTTTACCCCTGGAAAAATCTGTAACTTTTCATTATGTTGGAAAAATTACATATTGTAGATGCTTATCGCATATGCTGTTTGTCGTTGTGGACTATGATCATATGAAAATCTATGAGTAACTATAGCCGGATACACCTCGCAGGGCGATCTGCTATATTGTATTGTGTATACTATCAACTGTATTATACTTGGTTTATGTCTGTACATAAGCCACGCAGGGCCCTCATACTTAGTTCAGTAATTTTCAAAAATAATATTATGTATTGCTCATATATTAACAAAACTCCAAAAATAGCTTGGTCAGTGACGAGGTTCCCTTTGATATATTGGATCTATATATGACCGGTGTTAATATTGGTATTCATTTGTCCCTCGCTGCTCAGTAATCTCCCATTCACCTCTGGGCATTAACGCAGCCTCCTTGTATAATTTGTCAGCATGGCTCTTATGCTCCCTGTAGATATGACAGCAAGAGATATTGTTAAATGCTGCTTTGAAAATATTTACTTCATTTAGTATGTTGCTCATTGTGTGAATGTGACAATTACAAATGCCATTGAACCAATTGATAATAATCTTTGAGTCCTTGAAAATGTTTATGTTGGTGCACTGGTGTCCCAAAGTGAAATGCAGTAGGTGGCGCAATGTAATGAGTTCAGCATAATTATTTGTTCCAACACCCAAACCCATCTTGACTTTATAGAGATGTTGTTCGTTGATATACAAAATGAAACCTCCACTGCATCCATGTTGGTTTGCAGCCCCGTCGAAGAAAGCCCAGGGTGTGTTTTTATTAATGCACGGAGGTGGATGTGGTCGACGCTCTTTAGGAGGTGGGGGATCTAGCAATTCCCTGAATGCAGATATTATCCCAGCCTCAATCTATGGCCAATGCATAGGTCTATTGTCGCAAATGTGACGGTTGCAGGCTTTCCAGATGTGCCAACTGACAAGTACCGGAAGGTTTATGAGCTTGGTTCCCTTGTGCCTATTTGACCATACATCCCAAGCGTTGTTTAGGTCATCTCCTTCCCAATGCCCATTATATTAGATCGAAGTGGATAATGAGTTCCACAGAGCTAGTATAACACTACAGTGCAGAAAGAGATGATCTGTGGATTCAGATGCACATTTACACAGTATGCACCAGGTGGGCCCTTGAAAAGCTCTGTGTGTGAGTTGTTCCCGTGTAGGCACCTTGTTTCTGAGAATACACCAGAAAAATAATTTGGTTCTCGGCGGGGCCGTGAGTTTCCATAACTTTCTCCACCAAAATGAAATAGTGTCTCGTTTTTTTTGTATATTTAAAGAGATGTATCCTACTTTTGGAGTATATTTGCCATTTTTGGCCTGGCTCCATAATAATTCATCTGGTCCTTCTTTGATTCTGAGATGGGATTCAGCTAACGCTGTTGTGAACTCTTGCTACTCCTGGTGCCATCTATGTGGTAGATTTATTTGGTGAGCCGATTTCCATGCCTGTACAAAAATCCCTATGTTCTGCTGATCAGAAATTTGTGAGAACACCTTGATCTCCCGGGAGTGAAGATATCTGATGAGATCTTGTGTGAGTATATTTCTACCTCCACTTCCTATCCACGAATCCAGTCCTAACTGAGCCAGGGATCCGTCATTTATCCTCCACACCAGATTATCTCTTATGAGAGGCAGAGAATGAAGCAAAGCCTTCCAAACTCATGAGATACCTGTCATCTGCAAACTAGGCAGTCTGACCCAATCCATCATGTCTTGAGGCCATATGTATTTATGATATGATATATGAGCCCATAGGTTTTGTCTAGTGAGCAAGGTCCAACCCATTTTGGCTACAAGGGCTTGTGCAAAAAGAGGGAGGTCTTTTAGTCCCCATCCCCCCATCTCTTTGGCAATGCAATCTTTTTCTAGCTGATGCAGGCAAATATTATTTTTCCTTGATTCCTAGCCCAAAGATATCAGTCACATAGTTGCTGTAAGCGAGATAGGATATTCCTGGGTATCCAAGCAAGTGCCATCCAGAAAACTGGGCTGGCTTCCAGGACCGATTTGATAAGCACCAACCTTCCCGCCCTGGATAAGTATCTGTGGCTCCAGCAGATGAGCCCTTTCTCCAATTTTGTAATGAGCTAGACCTAGTCTGCTATCTTCTGACAGGTGGGTTTTAGCCAATAACCTAGATATTTAAGTCCTCTGTCCAGTGGGTGGATACTGTATCGGAATACCTGGTAAGCATATTGATATTCATGGACTGATGTACGAGGAGAGGTGATAGTGGATTTATGATGGTTTACAAGAATTCCAGTGGAAGTCGAAAAAAGGTGAAGAATCCTAGAGAAAGCCAGGGAGTCTCTGATGCTGCCATCCAGCAGGATAAGTACGTCATCCACAAATGATAGATGAGTAAGGTAGCAGTCATTCGAGATCTTGAGGCCACTAAGGGATCCATCCCGCTTAGCTGATGCAATTAATCGACTTAAACCTTCCATGACAATAAGGAAAAGAAGTGGGGATAGGGGACAACCCTGCATGAGACCACTTTTAGAGTGGAAGAAATGGGAGTTCGATCCATTTATGAGGACAATGAAAGTGGGGGTGGTAATGCAGGCCATGATCCAAGTGATCAAATTATGAGGGAGACCCAGATGGATGAGAATCATCTTGATGTAGAGCCAACTGACTCGGTCGAAAGCTTTAGACAGGTCGATCTTGAGAATGATGCTTTTGAGATGTTTGGACCAGATTGAGTGTAGAGCTTCTTGCGCTGATCCTATGGCCTCATGAATCTGTCTATCTTCTAGAAAAGCAAATTGCTGGGGAGCAATGTTTCTAGAGAGGATGGGTGTGAGGCAATAAGCAATAATCTTGGAGATGATCTTGTATAGACAGTTGCACAGAGATATGGGTTGGTAATCATCGAAAGAGGATGGGTAATTAGACTTTGGGATGAGGGAAATAAATGTAGAGTTGATTGCATGATATAGGGATCCAATAGTTCTGCTCTCCTCCACCGCCTTCAGCAGATATGGCCCCAGTAACTCATAGAAGGCTATATAGAACTCAATGGTCCAACCGTCTGGTCCAGGGCTCTTATATTTCTTATACCATTTTAGTGTGCTTTCCAGTTCCCCAACGGTAATTGGTGCAAAGAGCTCTTCTGAATCTTCCTCACTGACAAATCTAGTGAAATGGTTTGCCACATTTATGATCTCAGCCAGATTTGTGCTGGGAGGGCTCTTGTATATGTTCCTGATGTGTGAAGTGCCTAGCTGGGAGAGCTTGTTGAAAGAGTCAGCTAGGCCTCCCTCAGGAAGAGGGAGATTCCAGATCATATTTGTAACTTTTCTTCCTTTTGCACAGTTTTGAAAGAATCTAGTATAGTCATCCCCAGCTTTCAGCACGATGGCTTTGCTTCTCAGTCTTTGTGATTCCTCCCTCGATTTGAGTATTTGGGCCTTTCGATTCTCCAACTTGATCAAGCGTGCCTTTTCATCCCCTAAGATGAAACCCAAATTTCAATCGTCTAATAAGGAGCTCAGTTCAGCTTCAATGTGGGTGAGCTGAGCATTTTCCCTGCTTTGCTTATCCTTAGCCCAATTAATAGCAATATGTTTCAGCATGGTTAGTTTTTTGCAGAACCCTTTTGCCAATGATTCCTCTCCATTGATGGGGTTTGCAATCTAGAAGTCAGATAGCAATTTAATGAACTCCGAGTCCTGCAACCATGTGTGGTTGAATTTGAAGGGAGCTTTCGGCTTATGATGGGGACCGAGGATTTCCAAATATATAGGGGAGTGATCCGAAATACCTCCTATACCGACCCATTGCTTATAATGATGGAGTTGTTGAAAGAGCACACCCTTCATCAAAAATCTGCAAGTCTTCGGGCCAATGCAGCATCTCCCACTCTCCTGTTTCTCCAAATGGGTAGTGGCTTGTGCATGGGGATGTCAATAAAATTGGTCTGTTCGAGAAGATTTGTCATATGCCCTATTATAGCATCTACTTGGGTCGAAGACCCCCAGGATTCACTGAATCCCAAGGAGAAATTTAAATCCCCACCGATAATGATGTGATCAGGGGCCAGTAACTAGAGATTTAGGAGGTGGTGCTAGAAGTGTTCTCTCTGATATCAGGGTCCATAAACATTCACAATCTGAAGGGTTTTACTGAGTTCAGTAGAGAAAACATCAATGCCCATGAATCCCGATCCCCCCCCAGGATGCATCAACCCTAATTGACCTAGGGTTGAATCCAATAGCCAAAACCCTCGATCTCCCAACAACATCTAGAGCTACAAAGTTCTATCGCGGGACCAGAGATTGCAGAGAATGGGTAATATACTCAACCTGTCCAAGGGTTTCTTGAAGCAAAATAATGTTAGTCGGCTCAACTTCAAAGATTCTCTGCAAGGCTAGTTTCTTGGAGGCACTAGCCATGCCTTTGCAATTGAATGATAAGCATTTCATGGGGGAACGCTTCTCGAGGTATAATTTTCTCTAAGGACCTCGTCGAGAGTGGATTGACGACTGGAGGATACCTCCACCCTAGCACAAAAATGGCTTTGGATAGATCATACTTCCTCCCTCTCGAAGTCAGAGGACCAGAGCCCAGTATAGATAGCCCTAGTCCAGCCAGTTTATTCAGCATTTCCATGGAATGGGATCGAGAGCGAAGGAAGTAATGATGGGAGATAGAGACCCCAGAGGATGTCGACGAGATGGAGGATGAAGAGGGGGAATGTAGTGATGGGGCAGAGGAGGCTATAAGTAGGGGGGTCGACATATTACAGTGAACCATAGAGATCTGAGGTGATGAGACAACAATAGATGAGTTATTATCAAAAGTTATGGAGGAAGGGTTTAGAGAGATACCTGAAGCATGTGCAGCTTCTGTAGCAGCACGAGCTCTGCTCATCGGTGGTGAAGATGATCCATGCCCCATCGTCCCAGTCTTTTGTGGAGTTGTTTATGCTGCTAATGTAGGACCCGAGGGAGGACGAGAGATCACCGGTGAATTCCATCTGGATGGGATAAGAGTCACCTTGGGGGAGTCCTCTGGTTTTCTATTAAGTGGGCATTCTTTGTATAAGTGTCCCACCTTATGAGACCGTCTGCAGCGAAACGGGACCCCTTCATAATCCATGATCTCGATCCTGCTTTATTTCCCCCACTGTAGTGTTCTCTTCTCCTCCAGTCCTTCATGGGTGTCCAGGTGGACCAGTACATGAGCAAGAATTCGATTCTTCAATTCCAAAAATGTTCGATCATGGTCCAAATAAGTTCCAAGTGCATTCCCAATTCTGATAAGAACATCTTCACTCTAGTACTGCAAAGGGAGCCCTGGCAGTCTCACCCACAGAGGTCCTGCCCCAATTTTCTCATAGTCCGGGTCAAATAAAGGGCTCCACTGCTTAAGAAGGACCAGGGCCATCTCAATGTGCCAGTACTTGGCAAGTACCAGATCCGTGTAAACTTCATTTGCAAAATTTAGTGAAAACCACCCTCGGGGCAGGAAGTGAACTTCCGGCAATTCTTTCAATAGGGCGCCCCAAATCTCCTTGACCCATTGCATCAGCCTTTTGGCCGAGTATGCTTGGCCTCGCACATGTCCAACCAGCATCGTGCGCACCATGACCGCAGCTTCCCCTGTGGCCGAGGTCTCACCAAATCTGATAGTAATATCTTTTGCGGTCGCCTTTATGCACTTAGTCTTCCTTTTTTTGGTGCGGGGGGCTGATGGATGGTCAACAAAAGTGTTTGGGACACCCTCGGGAGAGATATTTTTGGCAGGTTTTATATTCACCATCGGGGTCTTGAAGAAGCCTGAAGGCCGCGGACCAGAAACGGGAGGGATTTTAGGGCCAATTGCGGGGGTATCTACCAGGGACGCAGAGAGGACAGTAGAGAGGGGCAGGTGAGGGTCAAACGATAGCGAGTGAGGCGTATAGGTGGAGAGAATATGTAGAGTGCCCAGAGATAGAGGAGGAGCTTCGAGACCTAGAGTGTCAACAGGGAGCGGTTCAGAGAGAGTAGGTGATGCGCTATACCCGGTAAAGTTGTGACAGGCAAAACTGCTGGCGAAGTAAGGTCGGGTAACGGAATAAGGTCAGTTATCGACACAGAAAAAAAATGGTTGCTGAATATTACCCGATCTGGGAAAGGATCCTCAAAGTAATCCACTTGTTCTGTCTCCATATTTTACCCCATTTCCAACCAGTGGTCGGTAGCAGATGGCAACGGGTGTGAAGGTGGTTAACGGCACCGGTGAGAGGTTGCAAATTGGCTACGGTACATGCTACAGTCTTCAGTAATTACAGTAAACCCTAGGGAATTACCCTAATCCCGCATGCTCCATTGTAGCCGCCCCCTGTAATCAAACAACACCTTTGATAGAACTTTGGGCCCTTATGTTATTACTGTTATGTTGGCTTGATTATATTGTGACCCCTTACACTCCTATATATAGAAGGGAGGTTTCGTGATTTGCATCATCCAAGAATTGTTCATTTGTGTAATGCAAAGGAGGTTGCCCTGTCAAAGCAACTGAATTCTACGACATTGATCTATCTTTTCTATCTTTTTGTGAGCTTGTTTCCTAACATTTGGTATGAGAACTTTGAAATCTAGGGTTTTGCTACTTCAAACAGGTCATCGTGGAATTTTCGCTATAAAATTTTTTCTGCAACATTTCAAAAACTACACGAAAAACCCATTTGAGATGAAGTCACTAGAAATTGTGGGTCTGAATTATAGAGCTTGAATTGCTATATTTGCGGAGATATGATTTGACGAATTTAGGGTCTTTGCAGACTCTCGAATTACATTCCAAACAGGTGACCGAGGGAAATTGTCATAACGTTTATTTTACACATCAGATTGAAATTTCATCAGAATTTTCATAAAGAGTATGGCCTGTAGTTCTCTGTGTATCAATTTCAAGTACTAAGGGTGAAACAATGACACATGGCATGTCGTACAATTTCTCTCTACTCAACTAGTATATAATTAGGTGATCGTGGGAGATTTGGCATAATGCTTCCTTGGAGAATCTAATCTTGGTTAGACATGTGGGGTACAAGAGAGGACTCAAAGAGCTACCATAGGATGAGATTTCCGATATTTGAGATCCAGAGTTACTAGATATAACAGACTCAATATCGATCTCTTACAAAGTGAAGAAAAAGGTGTGTACTTTTTTAAAATTTTGCATAAGATTGGTTTGAAAATACAGTTTGAAGGAATTCAAAGAGAATAGTGAAGAATTATTAGCATTAATTACAGCCCCAAAGAAATAAAATGTAAACACATAGTAAGCCACCTAAATGCTCTAACATGAATTGTGAAGAAAAGGAAGAAATGCAACATGATATATCAAAATTACAAGACCAAGTACAAAAAATTTAACTCTCACTAAAGGTAAATGAAGCCAAGATGAATGGGGTGGAAGCTAATATGAATAGCATGCAAGTTAATATGGATGGCGTGGAAGCTAATATGAATAGCATGCAAATTAAGATGGATGGCGTGGAAGCCAATATGAATGGAATGCAAGTTAAGATGGATTGTGTGGAAGTGTTGAATCCCCGAAAATTTGGTCTACAATGAGGGGGATACCCACCTCATTTAGACCTTGAAAGCAAATCCTTTTCCATCTGGGATGGCGGGTCTAACTGGGGATAATGGGACCAGTTTGCCAATTTGTGTGTGTTGATGAGAATTGATATTTCTGTTTTCTAAATATTTCTAAGTAAAATGATTTTAATCTAAGTGTAATTTAAAACATGCAATTGTATTCTAATGAACAAAAATATTTAAGTCTAAACTAACCTGGGATTCAACTTTTCACTTATGTAATCTAAAATAATTTCGACCAGTAATTGGTAATAAATATCATCCAATTGCTACAAGAAAAGGATTCGATAAAAATGAATTGTTTCATATAAAAAGTTAGCCAAAACAATTGTGAGAAGCATATCACATAATAAGTCATTCATATATTGAGCATAAACATAATAGCGATTACCGTACAAAAGTGCCATATAATAACTCAAACATTCAAGCTTTCATATATAAATAACTGACACATAAGCAAAAATCATTAAGAGATAAAAGTACCATTGATAACAAGTTCTACTCATGAGCTTCAACAATATATATTTATCTCTTCCTAATTCAACATCTACTAAGAGTACAAAAGTGCATTTCAGTAGAAGATATTAAATATAGATATCAATAAATCTCGTTCCATTCATTTATCAAAACCTCCTTTGAGGGTGCAAAAGTGCTTGTGCCGAGGAAATGTTTTCACAAATTTTAGGACCCTTCTCTAAATCCATGAGAGGGGTTAAAATATTACTTCGTAAATACTAAAAATGGTTTATTAAAAAATTATAGGAGGAGGTTTAAATGACCGTCCTCATCTAAGGCAAAAATAAATCAAAATTAAAACAAAGTT
>APFE031168330.1:0-23235 GCA_000404065.3 Pinus taeda | reverse complement strand
TACTGTTAGTTTAGGGAATAAAGAAGGTTGATCAGTCCTTCTCCTCTTCCTCTGTCGTTTCACTACAACTTTATGCTTATGGCTATAGAAGAAATCCAAGGGAGGAATCTCTTCTATCTGCAAAATGATTTCGCCCGATGGATCCTTTGGAATTATTTCCGCTTCCTTTAATTTGGGTGGGAAACTGCTCTGTTCTTGCGTTTTCGCCTGGGTCTCTTCCTGTCTCTGCAAGTTCGCCTGGGTTTCTTCTTGTCTCTGCTCATGCATTTCCTCTTGCTGTTTTGATGTAATAGGAGGTTCTTTATCAAGTCGTTGCTCAGGCTCGCTTGATTCTGTTGTTGGAGTAGTCGCTAACAGGTCTAGAGGCAGAGTTTGCAACCTCTGCTCTCTAAGTCTGTTAAATTCGGCAGAAACTTGTATTGCTGTCACCCTTGGGTCTTCGGCTTCGATCAGATTATATGTGCCTTGCCAAGTAGCTCTGGTAAGTCCCAGGCATGTAGTGTCTGATATGAGCCCTTTCTATTTATTGCCTGGATCAACAACAGGTTGCCCTGTGGCCGACGAAGCGGAAGGCATTGTGGTCTTCTTGGACTTCTTTCCCATTCTACTCAAATCTGTTTTTGCAGGAGAATTCTGCATAGAGACGATGATGGGCATAATACAAGAAATAATAACATAAATCGAATAGACTGAGATATATATTAATAAATTCATGGCGAACGATTGACTTAAGGTGGCTTCGAATCAAATCTATAAACAGATCGCAGGCTTGCTGTTTCATTAAATGACCGTTAAGGCCTGTCAATCTTATCAATACCAGTCAATTCGATTAATGGCCGAATGATTTATTTGAAGCGTGCCTTGGGCGTTTTGGCAGTTGAGCGCGGATGAGTGGCTTTTCGAAAGATAATGCCTTAAATACGAATAAATCGTATTAAACTGCTTTTAAGATTTTCTTTGAAAACTGCGCTTTTGCCTTTATCGCAATCGGGCATCGGGGAAAATCATAAATCATTGTTTTGGTTCCATTTGGAATCCCCGATCGCTGATAGCGATATCGCATCGCGTCGGGAGTAGCGAGTAGGGCGGTTAAGAAGGCGTGCATAGTCGATCGCCGATTGCCGATAGCGATATCGCATCACATCGGGGCAAGAGGGAGCTTAATTGCGTTAAATCATTATCGCTGATTGCCGATAGCGATATCGCATCGCATCGGAATAAGGGGGATTTTAATGTGTTAATTCATTTACTGCCGATATCCGATAGCGATTTCGCATCGGGGTAAACCAATATATCCTCAATTTATGTTCCTTTTGTCATTGAGATATGCGATCTTGCGATCGCTTTATCGCAATGAGAAAAGATTAATCATTTATGCTAAGACTTTTAATTGGTTTATTGAAAAGGCTTTTTGGGTAATGTTTTATTTTATCTCTTCGGGCCTTTTTTAATAGAACTAAATTGATACCAATTAAAACGAAAATTAAAAAGGGACCCATATTATGGTTTTGGGATAATATTGATATGAAATGGGGGGTTGTTGTAGGGCACAACACTGATGTATAAGAAGAAGCTTTACAACATGGAAGCTAATTATAAATTATCATTGTGGAAATGTACATTCAAAAATTCCAATTTCATTTCAAGTACAATGTTGCTGCTTTACAATTGAAATAACCAACTGACTTTTCCATAAAAATAAATATATAAAAACCATTGAGGAATAGCTCTAATCACACTAATTCTGGTATTAATCACACTAATTTTGGTATTTAGATACCGTACTTCACAAATAAAACCATGGCCACTCGTTTTGTTTATGTCCAGAGTGGCTCCCATAACTACAGAGGATCTGCATCATCTAAAACAAGGGGGTTCGTACCCGTGTCCTTGTTCTCAGTTTGCAGCGACCTGTTGTAGAAATTGGGATCCGAAGAAAGTTGATGATATCCTGTAACAAGGGTTAACAGATCAGCATGCAGGAGTCTAATGTTGGCGAGATTTGCTTGCATGGAAGCCAGTTGGGATTGCAGCTCTGCTTCTCTTTTCTGCAGATCATTGATTATTCCTACACACCCAAGCACAGGATCTCGAACTCTTTCGCTTGCTTCGTACACCATGCTGTTTACTGCTTCACCTCTTTTCTTTGCTGGAAGATCCTGCGAGACACACCCATCAACCACGGTATAATAAGCACGTTCTATTCATAAAAGAGTGGGTAGGTTAGTGTATTATTTTCATTATGTCCAATATATCATAGCCAAAAATTAAACTAGTAATTTCATATCAAAAAGTATTTTAACAAAATACTGAAGCACCATGTCTCCAAAAACTCCTAGACATTTTAAAAATATTTATAAATAAATTAAAATATTGAATATATATATATAATTGTTATTTTTCTCATTTAAAATTTAATTTTTGAGTTATACTGATAAATTGCGTTAAATATAAACAATATCAATTGAGTTATTTAGATAATTGAGAAAAAAAACCAGAATTTTCATCTATATCAATATCTTACATGTTGCATGATAAATATTAACATTTAACAAGTACATCATATTTTTTCATAATAAATGTATATTCATATAATATATAACTTTGACATTTTAATTTCATTATGAAAAAAAATCTTTGAATTTCTTTTTCTAATTCTATATTCATTTCTTTCAAGTGACATAATAATATACATTTAACAATAAAACTATATATATTCAATATATTATATTATATTATATTTATATTAGATATATATATATATTATATATATATATATTATATATCTTATATGACATTTTAAATATATATAATGAAAAAAAAACCTTTGAACTTTCAATTGACTCTCAATTCCATCCAATAATATGTGAAAGTGTATTCCATTTACAATTATATATTTTTTTATTTTTATTAAATTAAATAAACGACAATATTAAATTTAATTTTAATATATAGTAATAATATTTTTTTGAGTATGGGGTCCGTCAGAATTGATATGCTGGTAGGGGAACGAGATGGCAAGTGGCCTTGCCACATGGCCCTCCGTAATCCTGCACACAAAGCCATAAAATAAATTAACAGCAGTAGTAAATGGCATTTAAGTTGGCACTTTATTCAACTTCGCCGCGTCTACCCTCCCCGGCCCTGCATAATGGCGCCCTCTAGTAATTTCAATTCCACCTCCTTTGTCTCTAATCCTACACCTTTGGATTGCCATTGTCCACTGTTTGCAGCGGAACCAAGTTCACACACTGCTACGGGCAAGTACTGCAGTATTCTATGTTGCATTGAATTTGGTCCTGGTAATCATTATTCGCAGAGCTTTAATTGTAACCTTATTCTCCATTCTACGTCTATTGATCTTTCTACCTCTGAGCCGACCTTTGAACCTGCTACGCCTTCTCAATTCTCAGCGCTGCCTCCTCACCGACATTCCCTCTGTCCCCGCGTTAGCATGCCTAGGCTTCACCATAGAATGGGAAGCAGAAGAGGGAGTAGCAGAGACAGAGTGCCTCGCTCTCAACCATCTCCTGCCTCAAACTCCTCCTCCCCCTCAGCTCAATATGTATCCCGCTGTTATCCAACACTCTCAGTGGTAGAGGCCCTCATGAGCCCTCCACTCTCAACCGTCACAATCCGCCTCTCCAACCATTAACATCCCCTCCAGCTCATAGCAACCCCTTCGCTCAGCCCTGTTCATTTATCGCTGCTCCCTGAACCAACCACTCATAAAAGCCACCATATCAATTACCTTCCACGAGGAGCTAGCCGACAAAGATGGACGCCTAACCTACAAGGAGCCAGCTAGGGACGATGGACAACCACACTGCGCAAGGGAGAAGAAGGACAATGCTCAGGACAAGAACACTGAGGAGGAGAAGAACGCGACCCTCAGGAGAAAGATGACACAGGTACGCTGCAATAGGAAGAGGATGAAATTGATGCTTACCGGCGTTTCATCATTGAGGAACACCCGTCACCACCACATGACATTTGACTCGCCAGCACAACATACCACATGACTTGCCACACGTCATCAAGTCTTAGGTTTACGGAATTACTTCGATAGGTTTTTTTTGCTCATTTTTGAGAATCATGTTAGCTATTGTTCTTGTTTGCTAGTTAAATAAATAAAAGAAAAACCATTAAAATTTATTATTAATTATTTTTATTATTGTAAAAGGATATTTATGAAAAACAGATGAGAACTTTTCAATATTTATATTTTAACTTTTTCCCATAAATTTAATAAAGGAAGATTTACTATGTAATGGACCAATATCCTTTAAATATCTTGAGGATTTATTGGATTAATATATTTTAAATATCTCGAGGATTTTGCATCTTTTAAATATTTCTTCTAACATTTTTCAAATTTTAAATTTATATAACGTTTTTACTCTTTTATCCAATTTTAAATCTATGAAATTTTATCATATCAGTAAAATGCATCATATCAGGAAATACTCCACTTACTATAACAGTTGACCAATGTACAGATTACAGTTTTTCCCAGCAGCAAAGTGATACAAAACACCTAATCGAGCCTAAAGCAGTTCAATTATATTGGGAGACCAGTATGGTCATTTATACCCCTGAGGAGCCTAATGAATCTTGGCTTGAGTGAGCATCGGTCAAAGTCCATGGTTCAACAGTCAGATAAGATTATTTATAAGGTTATTTATGTTAAAAAAACTCTACCTTTCTTTCTTAACAATTAAGTTGAGTTTAGGTTAGTTTTAATAGTTAGATTTTGGATTGAAGAATAATTTTTCATGTTTCATTATTTTTTATCCTATAAAAGGATTATTCCTATAGATTTAATGTTGTGAGGCAAGAATGATTTATCTATCAATTAAATAAGAATGATTTGTTTAGTTTATTAATAAAATGTAATTGTGATTGAAATGAAATGATATTATAAAGTTCATGAGATTAAAAATAGTCTTTAGGACTCTTAGTTCTTTGTTTTTGGCTTTTTGCATTTCAATTTTTTTTTAATTCAAATTGATGATGAGCTGAGGCTCTTCCCGAGCTTTTCCACAGTTTCCTTTTCCACCGTCCTTTTTCACACTGTGAGTTGGTCCTTAATTAAGCAATAAGAACCTTTGCCCTCACACAACAATAAAAACCTTTGTCCTTCACGTAATAGTAGCTCCAATGAATTCTTTTTGTTGCAGATCACAGGTAGGGTTGAATTCCTCAATGTAGTACTTCTTTCTACCCAACTCTTTTCCCCATACCCGCTTAGGAAACTTCTCCATAACAAATTTTTTTAGCTCCTTGCTATTTGTGGGACAGCCATTGAGATAGATATTCCATTTTTGCATCCATGTGCAGTTTTGTTTCATCCATGTTTTATTTCTTTCAGTCATGCCTTCATTGAAGATACTATTAAGCCATCTACCAACTCCCATTTGCTCAATTTTTTTTAGATGTCTTATGAGCTGCACCACTTCGATGGGAGTAGCTCATATTTCACTCAACATTGTCCCATTAAACACAATGTTACCTAGACGTTTCAAACTCAAGTCTTTTGATTCTTATACCACTGGTTGAAATCACGATTATCATTATACCAAAACCCACAAATATTAATAAATAAACACATCACCATAATTAACGGATCTAAAATCAATTAAATACATAGGGTAAAACACAAAAATTATGCAATGCCCAACCCCTTTACAGTGTAAAAGTAGAAACTGTCCCCTTTACAGTGTGAAAGTAGAAACTGTGTGTGTTTTCTTTCACATGGTTGGTGATCGTACGTCGGTGAATGCTTTGCATGACATGTTATGTTGACCACGTACATTCAAATGCTTTAAGAGGACCAGCCGTGGTCGTTGTAGACATATTAATTCCAGTAAAAATCTTACACTATTCTCTTGACGTTATTAACTTTCCAGTCAAGCTTGCTCGTTAAATTCGGAGGTAGAGAAAGCGATAAAATGGTGGAGACTGGTGAGCCAGTAGGATCCACGCACAAAGCACGTATATTACCTTAATGGATGTCCTTGCATATTTGTTGGTATGGGAAATTTATATTATATATATTATATATATTTATAATTTTAAGTTATTATTATATAATAGGATGGTTTTAAATTTTTTTTTTTCTAGATTTTTTTATATTTTTTTTAAATATTATTTATTAGATAAGTATTTAAGATTTTGATATATTTTTATTGGTGAAATGGTATTTTTTTGAGTTATCAAAACTTATTTTTAATTGTATAAATGGATTTAAATGATGGTAATCTTATAAACAAAATGGTCTTTTTCAATGTATAGACTACACTTTTAAATTATATATATATATATATATATATATATATATATATATATATATATATATATTATTCTCTATCAAAATATCACTAAAAGTAATTGATTTGATAAATATTAGTTTAGCATTCACCAATGCAAGTTATAATGTTTAACTTTGAAAAATAAATTTTCATTTTTCAATATTATTAAAATATTTATTTTTCAAACATTTGATTGGGCCATAACTTGAAAGTCTTGTTGCAACGTTTTCACAATACAATGCCATATAACACATATTTCATTAAATTTGGAAGTGTTCAGTGGATCTAGAATCTATAACTTTAACTAGATTAAGTTTTTTCAAAATGGGGAATTAGAAATTCACTTATTTCACTAATTTTAATGTGGATATTCATCATTTTTTGTGAAAAAATTTATCATCATAAACTTTATTAAACAAATTCATATAAACTTGCAAAAGCAAAGCTTTCACATCTTAATCTTGGATTCCTTACATTATCTATTTTAATATTTTTATGGTTTGCATTAAAATATAAGTTTGTTAAGGTTATTTTATGAAAAGAATGATGTGTATTTCACTATTATTAACCCATTTAATTATAATCTGATATAGTAAATATCATGTATGTGTTAAGTTACAATTATTACTAAGACAATGTTGCCACAGTTTAACAGTCTATCACCTTTGCAATATTAGTAATATAGTTGAAGATTTTAAAAATCTCATAGATCATCGAGTTTATACTCATATTGGATTTAAATTTCAAAATATTTGTGAAGCTACCAACCTTCTTGATCTTTTAACTAAGCAAAATTATGATAACCTTGAAACACTTCTTTTAATGCTTTTTGAGCATAACAATAAATTTCGAAATAATTTTGGGTAATATCTTTTTGCCCTCTTACATACCATATTTGGTCTTAGTGGATGATAATCATCATTATCACCATCATCATTTCATACTATTGTAGGAAATTTGTACCATTTTAGAGTTGAGGAGAAAATATTTTTTTAGGATCAAATTGAATGCGAGTAGTAGCATAATTTATTTTTATTTATTATTTGTAAATTTGTGTTAAAAACTAAGTTGATTGAGGCTTACTTAATGAATAATAGATTAATACGCAATATACATAGTAAGTATAAAATTATTTAATGACAAATGATCATAGTAATGTGTCAAATATATACCAACATAGATCCATCTTAAGTACGAATGTGGGGATCAAATTCCTTCAGGTGCAAACTTTTTTAGAGTGCAAAATACAATGTGTTATTTTTCATTGTTGAAACTGTATTTTTGAATGCTAAATACAGTATACGTAAGACCAATAGAAATTTTAACCATAAAAACTTTTATATATATATATATATATATTTGTGTGTGTGTGTGTGTGTGTGTGTGTGTGTGTGTGTGTGTGTGTATGAAGTTGATATTGAAACAAATTAGTTAACATAGATCTTCGTAATAGTTTATTTGAATCTTTAGCTGAAATATTTTTGAAAAGTATAAAATTTAAGCATCTAATTCACACATTTTTTTTTCTTCTAATTACTTTACAACATATTCATTTTTTTATTTTCTATTTAGAACATAATTTTTATTTTAAAGGGGCACAAACGGGCAGACAAACTTACACATCTCCTCATAATGGGTTGTAGGATGAGCCTCTCCACTCAATTAATCATTTTAATGATTAAAATCAATCATGAATTAGAATAGTAACAAAGCAGTACAATTTGATTATTTTCAAATACAAGAGGAAATAGAGAAAATTGACTAAACTATTTATTGCAAATGTTTAGTTTTTATTCCCGTAGTGTTTAAGGATATTGTATTGAAAAGAACATATTAACATTCATCTAAAACTTAGATTCCTTACATTATTTCTATTATCATTAATAATTATATTATGTATTAAATTTGGCTCATGAATAATAGATTTTGTAAAAATAATCTTACCTATAAAGTTTCTTAACAATATATTAATATTGTTTTTCTTACTATTATTGATCATTTTAAAATGACACTCACTACTTTTCCTAAGTTGAGTACAAATTTATTATAATAGTACAATGTTGGCACCACTTCAAAATCTATAAGAAGAAATATTTTATAAGTCTAGTTGTGTTGTTCAATGATCAAAATATTTTTTTTATAAATTAGAGTGCAACAAAATAGCAAATTTGATTTATATCAATTATAATAAGGAATATTATAGAAAACTCACTTCAAACATTATTACAAGTGTCTAGCATCTATTCATTAAGTGTTTAAATGATTTATATCAAATATAATACTAATTAGGTACCCCACTATTGTTTTAATAGACCATGTTTAGAAGATGTTTTTAAGTGTATTATTGAATTTGATTATGCAAATTTGATATGGTGAGAAGTCATGTTGGTCAAATAAAGCTTTGAAAACTTAAATATTTTATGGAAACCTAAATATTTTATGGCAATGTTATGTAATTTGTATCAACACATGATTACATTGAAATACTAAATAATATAAAACTCCAAAAATAATATCAAGATAATATTTTATATACCACAAATATTGGAAAGTGTGTTTGAATGTATATTAATAGATCCTTAAAAAAAAATTACATTCATGAATCATAGAAACCTAATCTTAAAATATTTTTTCTTGCAATGTTCTTTCTTTGGCATCCATGCCCACACTATGGTATTAATTAGAATAGAACCAAGTTCTGTGTCATTAGGATTTGGTATCCAATAGTGCTCTAAAAAATTTCCATTGTATTTCCCTAACATAGGCTTCCACTAGTCAACCTTTACATGAAAATTCTCAATTTCATTATCCCTAAAGATATCTAAGATGGATTTTTCCATCCAAATCATCTCTCCCACATCCTCATTTCCTAATCTAACTAGCAACATCCTTCCTTTGTCAACATCAATCATCACATTGAATGTTGGCTTGGGCTTGTTTCATTTGGATCCAACATATATTGGTTCATCTATCACATTATCAAAATCTCCATCCATAATACTTGAGATTACATGGAGTGCATTACAATCAACATCAATTTTTTGCCTTCTCTTGGGCCAAAAATCCTCAGAAGATGAATCACTTCCATCTATTATTCTATGATCATTATAGATTCCATCTAATGTATCAAGAACTCTTTCCCAATACACTACTTTATTTTTCCATTCCTCTGTAATAGTTGGTGAATCCTCATTCCCAATAGTGTCTTTCCACATTTTTATGTATGATGTTATCCCTTCATTTAGTTCTTTTAAATAGACATTATTCTGTTTGGAAGATCAGAAAGATGTCTTCCCTATGGGAATTATAGGTCGACCTTCATGATCTCCTTAACTCAACTTGTTATGACCACTTAGTATATCTAATTGATTCTTTGTACCTTAGTATTGAAACATCATTGAGTACAAGAAATTGGAAGTATTGGACATTAAGATGTCCAACTAGTGCATTTTTCCCTCCTTGGTGTATCCATTAAGGAAACTTTTGAAGTCATAGACCTTGTCAATAAGTATAGGTGGAAACACTCAATTTTCTTCAATTATGCAATATTTATCCATCATTTCAGGTTAAGGATATATATCTTTACTTTTTAGGTTGGAAGGCATTCTTCTATAGGTTCCATCTATGTATTCATGGGTGTGCCCCACAGGCAAGAACCCAACCTCAAGAGTGATGAAGACACCAAGTGCAGTTAAAAGTGATAGAAACATGAAAAGATAGCGATTCTTATTATCACTTGCTGCATTGTTCACCCATAACAACAAATGTTGAGGAAGAGGTTTAAAATCAACATTTTGACTTTTTGATCTTCCATGAGATATAAAATCATCCTTGGACATTTTGAGTAAATAGAGGTGTTAAGTAATGCATTTGTAAGTGGGTTTCTTGAGCTTCCACTTTCATAAAGTAGATCACCACACATATCCATTTGTGGGTCTTCAAGGTCCCTTCAACGCTTTGCAAGGGATGTACTAGTAAATTGTGATCCCATATGTACAAATGGTAAAGAGAAATGACCAAAACCTCTTGTCGTATGCCCATGTGTAAGCATACTTGTCAATGACAAACCTAAATTTGTTCCTACAATAGATTTTGATTTGACACGTAGCCTTGGGATTAAAGTCTTTGTTTCATCCATTTTATCATGGATAATGCTCAAATACTCCTTTAGAAACCGCTCTGACATAATTATGTGGGCATAGTAGCATTATCTTCCACACATAAAAATATTGTTACATTTCTTCAACCTACCTCGTGCCTTTTCTTCCAACTCTTTTGTAGTTTCTAACTTCATTTGTGCTTTCAACAGAATACATTCACCACATTTACTGAAGTTGGTGTTCTTTGAAAATTCCACATCTCGAAACTTAATATTCCAGATCTTGCTTATTGTTGATTGTGATATTGATGGGTAATTGAGCTTTTGAAGAGCCTCATTGATGTCTTTTAACAAATAATTTTATGTGTAAGTCAAAGGAAGCAATCTTAAAGGAGAATATGTTCCATCTTCTTCAAGTTGACATGTTTGGTTTGGTGAAAATTCTGAATTATCCATTACAATTTTGTGCAATATTTCTATGGTTGCCTTTGTGTGAGCTCGTGATTTGCATGTGTTGGTGTTACCATGAATAGCTTTGGTCTATCCATGTTGGAAATAATGTTGGTAGTTATAGAATGTGCTTTGAGGAAACTTATGTATCTTATACCAGACTTTCTTACAAATAATATTCCCATTAAATCTCATGTCCTTTACATTTCTTGCAATAGGTGGTAAGCCATGGCCATGGCTCTTTCACATGACTATGTTTGACATGAGTGAATTCAAGACAAATTCCCTAATACCATTTTTATTTATTTGTCTCATACCCCTCCTAGCACCTACAATGACCTTCCTATCCACATGCTGAAGAAAATCTTTTCTACAACATACACTAGCTGCCAAAAGTCGAATTGCTTTCACTTCATCTATTTTTGTTTGACATTTTGCAATTTTTTTTGTAGCCATAACTCATTTAATCCTTTTATATGGCCTTGTTACATGCATATCAATTGAGTTTCTATCTTTTTCTTACAAAGATACTCATCCCATTTGTTTAAGGGATTTGTGTCCTCTATAACATCCCATATTACCATTTCCTTGGGTGGCTCCTTGAACATTTCCTTGACCCTTAATATCACACCTTTGTTGCCCACCAACTTATTTATTGGCCATCTAACCAAATAGTATGTAGACTTATCCCCAGTTATTTATATCTCACAATCTCCATCTATCTCTTCTAAAAAAACACCAAATTCCATTTCACCTAGTGTTTCCCCCTCAACAATGTGTTCCTTGTAGAAATTAATTAGCATTCCTTTGGCAATGCACATCCTTGTTCCCATGCATTCATGTGTAAGAGAAACCTTTGTACATATGAATCTAACACTATCTTGGGGAATATTTATGGCATGATCATGATAGTGAGGCTCCAAATCGAATTCTGGCCAAATCTCATAAGATTCCAATGCACCCCCTAATGTATGCTCTAATCCTATTGGATGTGGCAAAGGAGCATCATGTTTTAACACCTTCTCAATTTTAACCACTAGCATCCTTTATTTACCATATTTCTATGCACTTTATGCCCAAGATTTGTATTGAATATGGATCCCTCACCCAACTTCAATCCATGTTGCAAATGATCTACCTGGTCTCCAATAGAAAATGTAGAAGAAACATTTGCACCTATAAACAAATGTAAATAAGGTTAGTATTTACTCAATAAAACATTTACTATACTGTCAATAATATTTAACACATGCCTCAATATTTTGATTTACCTATGTTGCGTCTCAAATCTATGATATTCCATGGATGTATGTCCCCTTCATTAACATCCTCATCAATCCAATGTGGTTGAGTAATACCAATTATCAAAATTGTAAGATAACATGCATTAACCCTTTCTCCGACTTCATGTTTGATTTTCTCCAACTAATTAACTCATGGTGTATTAATTAATTATCTTACAAACAGCTGCTAAGATCAAATTCTAATTTTACTTCTCTATTTTAGTTCAAGGACTAACTAAAATAGGAAAGTATCCTAAAATGATATTTATAGCAGTACTAAATTTAGCACTTCTATATTTAGCATTTCTTGTTTCTATTTTCAACACCTATCCTCTTGATTGAAGCCAGATTTTTCCCCATTGGAAGCATGGCTATGTGATGATGATGATGATGATGGTTAACGTCCACTGAGACCAAACATTGGTCTATCGGACCTAAACAAACAAATTATTTATTTTGATTTAAGATTTTATTCCTATGCTCAAAAAGCTTGGAGAGAAGCCTCCTAAGCTCACTATAGTTTTGACATTGTAAAAGGCTAGGAAGGTCAGTATTGTAACAAATATTGTGGAACTGAGATCTAATGTGGTTGTACGTGGGGCACTCTAAGAGGAAGTGGTTTTCATCGTCGATGTTCCTATTCTCACATATATGGCAGATCCTTTCCATCCATGGCGTTTTAGGAACTGCCCAACGACCTGTTTCACTATGGAGCTCATGAGAATTTGTTCTAATCTTTGCTATAATAATTTTCTTCTTTGAGCTAGTTAAAATAGAGAGATACTTTTGATCTTCTAGGGTGGGGTTGATGACCTTCTTATAATAACTTAATTTTCTTTTAGCCGCTAAATCTTTCTCACACCACATTTTCTTTGAACTTAGAAGTAACAATATCTTTAATGTTATTTATGTTTTGCAATGCATCATTCTTGTTGATCTCCCAATAGTTTAACCAGGCCCTTGTGTCTTTATGCCATCCCCGATTAAGCCTTAGGTGGTTTTGGCTGGAATTTAAAGCTAGCTTAGGAAGTTTATGATCGTCTATGTTATTGAGTTTGTGCTTGTACAGCAGAAACCTAATCATAGCTAGGCTCTCAATAGGGGAAATACTTGCTTCTATAAGGAGAATAGGGTAGGGTGTATTACTTATAATTTTCACATTATAAGTTATAAAACACTTCTGGATTTGCTCAACCTTTCTCCATGATTCTCTAGAGATGCTTCAACCCCAAACCTCACAGCCATATAAGATAACAGGAGTGACTAAAGTTTCAAAGAGGAACACTTTATTCCACATTACGAGGATTGTTGTTTTACAATTATTTGCAAGGCCAAAATAAGCTTCCACCCCCCATTAATCCTTTTCTCAATGCTATGGTTCTAGTTGAGCTTGTGATGAATATCAATTCCTAGCTACTTGTAAGAATACACTTCCTCCAAGTTATTATTATCATACATAAAATTAGCGTAAGTGTCCTTCTTGGATTTGATAATCATAACTTTTGTTTTCTCAGTGTTAACAGTCATACCCATGGTAGAGCAGAAATCATTAAGAAGCATGAGTTGCTTATCAAGATCAGATGGGCACCTTGCCAAAAGAACAATATCGTCAGCATAGAGAAGGAGGATGGCGACTATCCCAGCTAAGATCGTGCCATCACATCCTGCTTCCTCTAAATAGCCTTCAATCTTATCGATGTAAATGCCAAATAGGGTAGGGGAGAGGGGGAAACCTTGTTTAACTCCGATGTTACACTTAATATCTTTAAACCACCCCTCATTGCTCTTTAGCTTGGCAATTACATTCTCGTATAACCTTATAGCAGCAACTCTCAACTCAAGAGGAACCTTTAGCTCTTCTAATCTATTCCAAAGGTTGTATCTAGGAACCGTATCGAAAGCCTTTCTAAAGTCCACAAAGCAAAAAAATAAATTGGATTTATCATTACAACATTCCTCTGCAATGATCCTAAGTGTAACGAGGTGGTCTATTGTTGAGTGATGCTTTCTGAAACCTGCTTGGCCTTTAGCCCGCTTACCTTCACTTTCAAGCCATATGCTTAACTTCTTTTCCAAAATAATACCATATAACTTGGCTAAGAGAGGGCTGATCATAATTGTTCGATAATTAGAGGGGTTATTTGTATCCCCACTTTTAAAAATAGGGATAATGAGACTCTCAGTCCAAGGATTAGGGAACCCTTGCTTGATTGAAAAGCTTGTGGATGTGGGGGATGAGGACAGGACCTCCAATTTTTAAGATTTCCACTTGGTAACCTTCAATGTCCTTAGCTTTCCCATTAGCGAGGCGATTAACCCCAAACTTAATGTCTTCTAAAGAGAAAACTTCTTTCGTTGTGAGCAGGGTTTCCAAATTATCCATGACATTTGGAGATTCATAAAGCTTTTTAAGATAGGAATTCCAATCGTGAAGACCAATTTTATTATTATCTTTAGTCTTCCTAGTCAAAATCTGCCTCCAAAATTTCTTTGGAGCTACCTTAAAGAGGTGTAAGAGATTCTCTTGTATTTGATGAATGTACTGCCTCTTTTTCCTTTTAGTTAGGGCTTTGTATATTTTTATCTTGTCCATTTTAAGAGATTCGTCAACAACTTCCTTAATTGCTCTTCTTGCACTTTTACAATCTTTGTCATACCATGGATTGGTTTTGCTATTTCTTTTATTATTTGAAACGTCAATTGAGAACTTCTTAATAGAATATGAGAGGGTTGTAGTAAAATTATGATAGAGGTCTTCTATGTTGTCTATACTAGATAAAGGAAGCAAATTAGTTTTTAATTCATTTAGAAAGAGATCACTTTTATTTCTATCAAATATTAAGTTCTTTTGGCTGTAAGTATTATTTTCTGTGGGAACTCTATGCATGACAAAATTGAGAGGTATCTGATGTATAAGAAGAAGCTTTACAACATGGAAGCTAATTATAAATTATCATTGTGGAAATGTACATTCGAAAATTCCAATTTCATTTCAAGTGCAACGTTGCTGCTTTACAATTGAAATAACCAACTGACTTTTCCATAAAAATAAATATATAAAACCATTGAAGAATAGCTCTAATCACACTAATTCTGGTATTAATCACACTAATTTTGGTATTTAGATACCGTACTTCACAAATAAAACCATGGCGACTCGTTTTGTTTATGTCTAGAGTGGCTCCCATAACTGCAGAGGATCTGCATCATCTAAAATAGGGGGGTTCGTACCCGTGTCCTTGTTCTCAGTTTGCAACGACCCGCTGTAGAAATTGGGATCCGAAGAAAGTTGATGATATCCTGTAACGAGGGTTAACAGATCAGCATGCAAGAGTCTAATGTTGGCGAGATCTGCTTGCATGGAAGCCAGTTGGGATTGCAGCTCTGCTTCTCTTTTCTGCAGATCATTGATTATTCCTACACACCCAAGCACAGGATCTCGAACTCTTTCGCTTGCTTCGTACACCATGTTGTTTACTGCTTCACCTCTTTTCTCCGCTGGAAGATCCTGCGAGACACACCCATCAACCACTGTATAATAATCACGTTCTATTCATAAAAGAGTGGGTAGGTTAGTGTATTATTTTCATTATGTCCAATATATCATAGCCAAAAATTAAACCAGTAACTTCATATCAAAAAGTATTTTAACAAAGCACTGAATCACCATGTCTCCAAAAACCCCTAAACATTTTAAAAATATTTATTAAATAAATAAAATATTTGAATATATATATATATATATATATATATATTATATATATATATATATATATATAATTGTTATTTTTCTCATTTAAATTTAATTTTTGAGTTTATATTGATAAATTGTCGTTAAATTATATAACAATGTCAATTGAGATTATTTTAGATAATTGAGAAAAAAAAACCAAAATTTCTCATCTATATTCAATTCTTACAAGTGACATGATAAATATTAACCATTTAACAATACATATATATTTTCATATAAAATATATTTCATATATATATATATATATATATATATATATATATATATATATATATATATATAACTTTGACATTTTAAATATCATTATGAAAAAAATCTTTGAATTTCATTTTCTCATCTATATTCATTTCTTACAAGTGACATAATAAATATTAACCATTTAACTATATAATATATATATGACATTTTAAATATCAATTATGAAAAAAACCTTTGAATTTCATTGAGCTCTCAATTCCAATTCCAATAATATGTGAAAAGTTTATTCCATTTACAAATTTATATATTTATATTTTTTTATATTTATTAAAATTAATAAACGACAATTATTAAAAATTAATTTTAATATATAGTAAAATAATATTTTTTGTGGATGGGGTCCGTCAGAATTGATATGCTGGCAGGGGAACGGGATGGCAAGTGGCCTTGTCACATGGCCCTCCATAATCCCGCACTCAAAGCCATAAAACAAATTAACATCATTAGTAAATGGCATTTAAGTTGGCACTCTATTCAACTTCGCCGCGTCTACCCGCCTCGGCCCTGCATAATGGCGCCCTCTAGTAATTTCAATTCCACTTCCTTTGTCTCTAATCCTACACCTTTGGATTGCCATTGTCCACTGTTTGCAGCGGAACCAAGCTCACGCACTGCTATGGGCAGGTACTGCAGTATTCTATGCTGCATTGAATTTGGTCCAAGTAATCATTATTCGCAGAGCTTTAACTGTAACCTTATTCTCCATTCTACGTCTATTGATCTTTCTACCTCTGAGCCGACCTTTGAACCTGCTATGCCTTCTCAATTCTCAGCGCTACCTCCTCACCGACATTCCCTCTGTCCCCGCGTTAGCATGCCTAGGCTTCACCATAGAATGGGAAGCAGAAGAAGGAGTAGCAGAGACAGAGTGCCTCGCTCTCAACCATCTCCTGCCTCAGACTCCTCCTCCCCCTCAGCTCAATATGTATCCGGCTGTTATCCAACACTCTCAGCGGTAGAGGCCCTCATGAGCCCTCCACTCTCAACCGTCGCAATCCGCCTCTCCAACCATTAACATCCCCTCCAGCTCATAGCAACCCCTTCGCTCAGCCCTGTTCATTTATCGCTGCTCCCTGAACCAACCACTCATAAAAGCCACCATATCAATTACCTTCCACGAGGAGCTAGCCGACAAAGATGGACGCCTGACCTACAAGGAGCCAGCTAGGGACGATGGACGACCACACTGCACAAGGGAGAAGAAGGACAATGCTCAGGACAAGAACACTGAGGAGGAGAAGAACCGCGACCCTCAGGAGAAAGATGACACGGGTATGCTGCAATAGGAAGAGGATGAAATTGATGCTTACCGGCGTTTCATCATTGAGGAACACCCGTCACCACCGCATGACACTTGACTCGCCAGCGCAACATACCACATGACTTGCCACGCGTCATCAAGTCTTAAGTTTACGGAATTACTTCGATAAGTTTTTTTTGCTCATTTTTGAGAATCATGTTAGCTATTGTTCTTATTTGCTGGTTAAATAAATAATAAAAAAAAACCATTAAAATTTATTATTATTATTTTTATTATTGTAAAAGGATATTTATGAAAAACAGATGAGAACTTTTCAATATTTATATTTTAACTTTTTCCCATAAATTTAATAAAGGAAGATTTACTATGTAATGGACCAATATCCTTTAAATATCTTGAGGATTTATTGGATTAATATATTTTAAATATCTCGAGGATTTTGCATCTTTTAAATATTTCTTCTAACATTTTTCAAATTTTAAATTTATATAACGTTTTTACTCTTTTATCCAATTTTAAATCTATGAAATTTTATCATATATTATATATATATATATATATATATATATAATATATATATATTATATATAATTTTTTATAAATAATAAATAAAATTAATGAGAATAATTTTTTAGTTACATTTATAAAGTTTTTAATTAATAATTTTCATATAAAAATTGTTTTCACAATATACTTTATTATGGACTATTTTATAACTTAATCTAATTATTAGTATAATTATATAAATTAAATGGCTAGTTGATACACATCAATCCATGTTAAATTTCAAAATAATTATCCCCAATTTATCATGAAGATTTTTAAATTGTAAATAAGTTTTTTATAATGCCATGGCTTATCAATACAACATACCAAAAAAACCATAACTCAACTTATCTAATAGTGGTTCATATGTGATTTTTTTAGTTAATCAATTTAATTAAAAGGGAAAAAGGGGCATAAGTACTTTGGAGATAAATCTCAACCTCTGATTTGTTTGTACTATTATGAATATTCTATAATATTTTATGGAGGTTAAATCCCTACCATCCACCTAATAATAATTGATAATTAAATTAAAATTTTGTAAGCCTTATTCCAAAATAGACATGCCTATTGGCATAATAATTATTAGGTGGATTTAACCTCCCCACAATATTCTAGAATATTCTTAATAGTGTAATATGAAAAAGATTCTGTTTTTTATAGCATGTGGTATTGATAAACAACTATATTATAACAAGTTCTATTTACAAATTAAGAATCTCTATGATAAAATGGACCTGAATTTCCATGGTTAAGAATTTTGCCTAATATATATATATATATATATATATATATATATTTTTTTTTTTTTTTAAATGTATATATGTCTAACTTATACATTCATTTTTATTTTAAATAAAGTTATAATTTAATTAATTCTTATGATTTTTTTAATTTTAGCAACTTACAATTTTTTTTTTTTAATGGGTTGATGTTTATTAGCATTTACCATCCAATTACTTTTAATTTTAATTTTAATTTTTGCATAGTAGCAAAATCTATCATAACTCACTTGTCAACCAACAGTCTGGACACAGTGATCACTAGCTACTATCCTAAAATGTGATCACTATTATTTAAGGAAAACCACACGTAACTAGTGGTTTGTAAGAGGTAGGCTTTCACTCCTACCATATACATCTGGTTATTGGGCCATTAACCAATTTCTTTACTTTTAAGAAAAACAAGCTCTTAGCAAAGTGAAAACAGTTTTAAATCATACTCTAAACCCAAAGGAGTGCTACTGAAATTAGACCAAACAATTTTTAATAAAATTATAAAACTCTATTTAAAACTTCATAAACCAAATTCATTAATATTTTAATTTTTACAAATTTTTAAAATTCAAACATCTGTAAATCAATTTTAATTAAAAAAATTGACATTTCTATTTATTTCATTCCTATAAATATTTTATAAATAAAAAATTAAAATAAATCTACACCAATTATCCAATATTAATTATAAAACTTAACCAAAAAAAAGTTATAATGAAACTATACCAATTATTTTACATAAAACTGAATTGGAAACAAAACATTAAACAAACCCAGAAATTGTGTTTTGTTTTGATCGCATTGAAGCGATCGAACAAACCTGTAGTAATTTGATGACATGGACATTTCCAAACACTCTGTGTACCAACAGGAACTTCTGGGGGTCATTCTGTGGGAAATAAGGTGCAAGCAGGCATTTCTCCGAGCATTTCTTTTTCTGCCTTTTGCAACCAGCGCACGGATATGCTGTCGAATTGGCAGACATGTCGCTCACCTGCAAAACAATTCCACACAAAATGAAAAACCTGTTGTGCTGGTAGTTTTCTGTCAGTAAAATGCATCATATCAGGAAATACTCCACTTACTATAACAGTTGACAGATTACAGTTTTTCCCAGCAGCAAGTGATACAAAACACCTATCGAGCCCAAAGCAGTTCAATTATATTGGGAGACCAGCATGGTCATTTATACCCCTGAGGAGCCTAATGAATCTTGGCTTGAGTGAGCATCGGTCAAAGTCCATGGTTCAACAGTCAGATAAGATTATTTATAAGGTTATTTATGTTAAAAAAAACTCTACCTTTCTTTCTTAACAAGTAAGTTGAGTTTAGGTTAGTTAATTAAGTTGAGTTTAGGTTAGTTTTAATTGTTGGATTTTGGATGGAAGAATAATTTTTCATGTTTCATTATTTTTTATCCTATAAAAGGATTATTTTTATAGATTTAATGTTTGAGGCAAGACTGATTTATCTACTAATTAAATAAGAATGATCTGTTTGGTTTATTAATAAAATGTAATTGTGATTGAAATGAAATGATATTTTAAAGTTCATGAGATTAAAAATAGTCTATAGGACTCTTAGTTCCTTGTTTTTGGCCTTTTGCAATTCAATCTTTTTTTATTCAAATTGATGATGAGCTGAGGCTCTTCCCAAGCTTTTCCACATTTCCTTTTTCCACCGTCCTTTTTCACACCATGGGTTGGTCCTTAATTAAGCAATAAGAACCTTTGCACTCACACAGCAATAAAAACCTTTGTCCTTCACATAATGGTAGCTCCAATGAATTCTTTTTGTTGCAGATCACAGGTAGGGTTGAATTCCTCAATGTAGTACTTCTTTCTACCCAACTCTTTTCCCCATACCCGCTTAGGAAACTTCTCCATAACAAAATTTTTTAGCTCCTTGCTATTTGTGGGACAGCCATTGAGATAGATATTCCATTTTTGCATCCATGTGTAGTTTTGTTTCATCCATGTTTTATTTCTTTCAGTCATGCCTTCATTGAAGATACCATTAGGCCATCTACCAACTCCCATTTGCTCAATTCTTTTTAGATGTCTTATGAGCTGCACCACTTCGATGGGAGTAGCTCATATTTCACTCAACATTGTCTCATTAAGCACAATGTTACCTAGACGTTTCAAACTCAAGTCCTTTGATTCTTATACCACTTGTTGAAATCAAAATTATCATTATACCAAACCCCACAAATATTAGTAAATAAACACATCACCATAATTAACGGATCTAAAAACAATTAAATACATGGGGTAAAACACAAAAATTATGCAATGCCCAACCCCTTTACAGTGTAAAAGTAGAAACTGTCCCCTTTACAGTGTAAAAGTAGAAACTGTGTGTGTTTTCTTTCACATGGTTGGTGATCGTACGTGAGTGAAGATGCTTTGCATGACATGTTATGTTGACCACGTACATTCAAATGGTTAAAGAGGACCAGCCGTGGTAGTTGTAGACATATTAATTCCAGTAAAAATCTTACGGAATTATATTTTGCGCAGACTGAAGTCTCTCGCTTGCGTCATTGTTATGACGCAGCAAGAAATGAGAGTCACACTATTCTCTTGACGTTATTAACTTTCCAATCAAGTTTGCTCGTAAAATTCGGAGGCCAGGAAAGCGATAAAATGGTGGAGACGGGTGAGCAAATAGGATCCACGCACTAAATTGGTAATCTAACTTATAAATAAAATGGTTTTTTTCTAGACTATATTTTTGTTGCGATTTTTTGTTTGGAGTAAAATAGGCAAAAGTCTCAGTAGGTGACAACAATAGACATTTTGTTGCTAGATTAACTCTTGTTTGTTGGGAGGGAGTTAATGCATCCTAAATTTGAGTTGAGACGATTTATGAGGCAGTTAGATCTTCTTTGTTATATAACAGGAACCATTCGAATTGTTTGCTATGAGGGTGAGAGTTTTGTGAGGATTTAATTATGTAATCTCCTGTTTGATTAATAAATTGCCGATGGCTATGTTGTGTGGACGTAGCCCAGATTGGTTGGGTGAACCACGTTAATTCATGTGTCTTGATGTGCTTGATTTATCTGCTGTGTTTATTTGTTTAATTGAGTTGTGCATCTGATCTCCAACAAGTGGTATCAGAGCAAGTTGGAGGAGCGGCACAGTTGGAGGTGGAGCGCAAAGACGTGGAGGTGCTGGTGCGTGTTGGACTACAGTCTAACCTGCGTGGAGAGTTTTTTCTTTGCTGCGTATTGCTGCGTGGATTTAAAACACACGAAGCACTAGTGCGTAAACCTTGCTGGCAGCGTGTGAAGTTTACTCGCTGGTGCGTGTGTAGTATTGCTGAGTATGAATGGTTGCGTGCTGAAGGTGCGCTGAGTAAAGGTATGTAAATTTATTGCGTGGAGCCGTGTAAACCAGTGACCAGTAACAAATGGTATGATTTAATATCTTCGAATTTTCCCTTCGATCTCTTTGATCGTGTCTTTTCGTACGGGCAACTATACAGCTGAAATGATGCCCTGCATTCCATATTTTTTTTTAGAAGCCATATTGGCATTTTTTATTAATAAGGCATAAAAACGGTGTCTCCAATGCGCAGCACGTTAACCAGAGATTCTAGCAACAATAAGGAAGGTCGTTGATGCCAGGTTCTCCCTCCGAAATTCATTTCGTCCTTCTTCACCAGGGGCTGAGCAAGCGCCATTGCAGTTCAATCAATGGTGGCAAGTCGATCTGCTCACCAGCTTGCTCACAGCCAAATGGTCATTTTGTCGAATCTGGTGAAGTAAGCTTAGTGCATGAAATTGTACAAGAGCAGCTCGGGAGTTGACTGCTTCCTGGACCTTATTACTCCATCGTCTCACAATCTCAGGATTGGTCTAAAGCAAGTGAATTCCACTGACAAGGGCAGCACTGGCTACAACAGGATTCTTGTCAACAATAGCTTGTTTAAGATATCGTTTAATCTGACCCGATAAGGCCCCATCTGTGATCCTGCATAAAACTCGTATTGCCTTGCCCTGATTCATATCCGTCTTGCTATTCATGTCTTTCATTAATGAACTTGTCACAATAATAACCTCATCGACAGAAGGAGAAAGCTCCTTAATGATCAAATAAACCATTTTTTGTTTTGGGGTTTTTTATTGTAGTTCACACAGCAAAAAAAAATAAAAATAGCAAAGGCAGTGTAATATAAGGCATAGGCAGTTATTTTTTTCATTGCTGGTTAGTTTTGGAGATTATTGTGTTTTTTCTTTGCTGATACAAAATGGCGAAAACTCAAAGTGCCCGGTTTGAAATTGAGAAGTTTAATGGCAAGAATAATTTTGAGATCTGGAAGGTGAAGATGCATGATTTGCTTGTCCAACATAGTGTGGCAAATGCGTTGTTGGGCAAGTCCAAACAGCCTTACAACATCACAGATAGTGAATGGGCCGAAATGGATGAAAGAGCGATTAGTGCTATTCGACTGTGTCTAGCTGATGATGTCCTGTTTAATATTGTGTCG
>APFE031168328.1:0-11707 GCA_000404065.3 Pinus taeda | reverse complement strand
TTTACAATAGTGACATTGGACATTGGATTTATCATACCTTTGTCCTTGAGCATGATGTTGTTCACTTTGTTGGCTACTTTCTTGGCCTTGGTTCTGGTTTGGATTGCTACCTCTTCCTTGAGTATTTGCTGGACTGTTTCTTCCACATCTATTTTGGCTTCTGCCTCTTCCTCTCTTGTTTCCTTTGCCTTGACCTCTTCCTCTTCCAAAGAACATCTGGGTATTAAAGGCATGCTCTAGAGATGAGTTTTCATTTCTACTCAATCTCTGCTCATGTGTTATCACTGATGCATGTAGTTCATCAACTGAGAAGTTTGTGAGATCTTTTGTCTCTTCTATGGTGGTGACAATCACATCGAACCTTGAGGGTAGCATCCTCAATAGTTTTTCCATAATCCTCCTTTCTTCAAGAATCTCTCCATGAGACCTTATCTGTGTGACCAGACCAATCACATGTGTGAAGAATGAGTCAATATTATCTAACTCCTTCATGCAGAGAGTCTCAAAATCTCTCCTCAGCAACTGTAGTTTTGTTGTCTTCACTTTCTCCATGCCTTGATAGGCTATCTTAAGAGTTTGGCATGCTTCTTTAGATCTCTTGGCTGCTGCTATCCTTGGAAACACACTCTCATGCACTGCTTGATACAAAAGGTAGAGGGCTTTAGAATCCTTCTTCTTATTACTCTTCAACAATTCTTTCTCTGCCTGAGTTAAATTATTAAACTCATCTTCATCTGCTGGTTCTTCAAAACCATCCTCAACAAATTCCCATAAGTCTTGGGAAGCAAACAAAGCTCTCATAGTTATTTCCCAATAGCCATTGCTTTTCCCATTAAATTGTGGGAGCTGGGTATTACAGATACCCATGCCAGTGCTAGCTCCAGCCATTCTTGCACTCTTAACTATGCTTCAAAATACTTGACTGTGTATTTAAAATAACTGACTCTCCTCAATAGTAACACAAAAAACTAACTTGAGAAATACCTTGGATTCTTTTTTGACTGAGTCTTCACTCTGCTAGAGAAGTAGCTGCAACAAGAAATATTTCCTTCAGCTTCTTTGACACCTTCAAAGAGCCTGGACAAGCTCTGGTACCATGTTGGGAATTTCTAATAATTCCAGAACAAAAACGAAGAGAGAATAATGCTCTGTTTCTTAACACAAAGAAACTAAAATTGTTTTCTGAAGACAGAGTTTCACACATGCACACAAAAAAAAACTTGTATTCATTAACAATACTGACTATTACAAAAAAAATATCTTCTCCTAATAGAGGGATTACCACAAGAACACTTCAGATGCAGTTCCAAAAAAAAAATTCACTGTCTCTGCTTGAAAAATTAACACTGTTGTGTGTAATTTTTTTTTGACTTCTTACATTCGCACTGCTGCGTATTACATTACATTTTTCAACAAAAAAAACATGACATTACATTTTACTTGTACAGTAAAAAGAAACTACTCCCATAAATTAAAAACAATAAAATTTAAAAACTTCACCTACATTCAACAACTGTAATAAATTTATTTTAATTACTTCACTGATAAAGCTGACCATCAATGAAAATGCTAATTCATGTCAAGTAATAAATAGCTCCATGGTGCAAGCCTTGCAAAGTGAATCCGTATTCATTTACTAGTACAGACAGCCCAAAGGAGTGTACCAAAACTGTTTTTTTTTAACGACTAACCGGCCATAAGTGGTAGTTGGTATTATTTTCTGCAAACAATAGCATGGTGTGATCCCTGTCTCTTATGCATATCTGAGCCGTATTAAATGTTTCGGACATCTTTGTGAATTCTTACGTGTCACACGAAGGAGAATGGCGAAGTCCCTATTCGGCATATCTATTCAAAGATTTGAATTGTTGAATGCTAATATCAGAGGTCCTACAAAAAACATGCCGCCGCTACCATAACCGTAGATCTGGCCCACACTAATCGAACGGTTGTCGGTGAATACCGAATGGCCTCTTTTACTGTACTTTATGTCCCGGGGAAATGTTGTATTAACAAACAGCTCAGGGTATGTGTCGACTGATGAATGTGCTCACTACCCTCGAAGAATTACCACCATTCGGTTAAAAGCAGTGCGGGGGAACTGGTGGTTTTGACGCTGCAGTTGAAAGTAACATTTCAACACCCTATACTTGTGTCCATTTTTCTGATGTAAGAGCGTAAGAAGCATTCAAAAGGCGAGATACTACCTCCAGTCATATGCGAACAATTTTGTTTAAGCATATAAGTTGCATATTGTGAAGAATTGTAGCATTGGTCGACTGTCATGTCTTCTTTGCATTGGAGGAGGGCATATACTTTGTCAAGACTTTGGCCATCCACAGAGATGTTAAGCCATGTTTAGATTTCACCTTGAACAAGCCTATCAGACACTATATTCAGATTGCTCTCAAACATACTCCCTTTAGTATATTCAGAGCTGCCAGTGCAGTTATATGTGGGCGTCCCTGTCTTTGCGTTGTAAATCTGTCCGTGAAGTGTAATATTAACAACAACAATAATTAAACGGATCAGGAGAGAGGATGCAGAATCTCTTCCATGGATGCTGAATGCCATCGCACAATGGAGAAGCTGCACTGCACAGACATACCAAAACTTAACTCTCCCTTCCCCATGTGATTCATCTATATGAACGATATCATGTCGCATAAACAGAGACTTATATTTATCATATTATCTGAATTATAATATCATGTGCTCGGTTGGTCAATGGTCAACGTTTAGTTTAACCGTATTTCTTTTGTGTTGATTTGGTAGGGAGGTTTTTACTTTTTCACATTGTGAATTGAGCTACTTGTATTTATTATTATTATTAATGATAAAGAAAAGTATTCATATATAAATTAAACATATATATAACACTTCACAAAATTTTTAACTATAGAGATTCACTTCATTTTATTATGGAAATTCTGTAAATAAATTTTGTTAAAATATTATGGGCCAATACCTTAGGTCATCAATACCACATGTCCAAAAACCATAATTGATTTTATATGACAATTTTTTAATTAATGAATTTGATAGGGGGCATTTTTTTAATAAATGAATTTAATGAAAAAGAGAAAAAAAACATACCTATTTTGAAAATAAATATAAAACTTTGTTTTGTGTATACTACCAAAAATATTTTAGAATATTCATATCTATCATCTACATAATAATTCTTGATAATTAAATTAAAATTATTAAATCTCAATTCCAAAATAAGCATGATTATCCATCTTTCAGATTCTAAAACTTATAAAATATATTATCATAATATATCTTTATATAATTATGTCGTAAGGTGTTCCCTTTTGAAAACCATTCCCGAGACTGCCACGGTGTACTCGTTTGCAAAATGCCATAGTGTACTTGTTTGCAGCGTACAATTTTATGTTAGACGATCAAAAAATCCTCGGCCATTAACTTGAAACAGTTATCAAAATATTTATAACAACCTTTTTCAGCTAGGGGAAATGATAAAGCGACACATTTGCATCTAAACTCGCAGCAGAGAGAATCGATTTGAGATCCTCGCTCACAAATTCATGCAGCTCATCACAACCATCATGGAATTGAAGTTACTTTACATTTCCATCGTTTGTGGGCATGCTTCTGTAGGGGGATTCATTTTCGCATTAGCCCTTGATGCTCACCAGTGTGATGATGGAATATCAGGCCTGGCTACTCAGTGTGGCTCGTTGAGTGGCAAGGGATGAGAGAAGTGGGAGAAGGAGCCCTGGTCTGGACAGAGATGGGATACAGTACCTGAACCAACTTCACCCCATGAAAACTAGATCAAGTCCCCAAATCGCTCAGAGACGGAGAACATGGTTAGCTGCTTGCTTGATTTTACTAGCTTTTTGTTACTTGCAGGTTGGTCAAAGAAATCACTCGAAGCGATTGGTGGCAGTTCACTGCAGTCTAGTGAGATGATCCTCTGTTAAAAGCAATATGTATTTCCTAGTCTCCCTGAAGATCCAACAAGCCAGCTTCTTGACCAGGGTTTCCCTGCGACACCAAATATTGCCCAGCATCCATCAAACCATAAAAATACTTCCCTGTAAGGTGCAGGAAACCTTTTGGAAACCCTTTGCCATCACAAGGAGGAGTAAAACATATATGCAACAATGGAGAGATCCATGTTTTCAGGGAAGATTTTCCTTCTTATATATTGACCCCGCACCAGGTTGAAAGGGCCAGAATCATTCTTTATTCATGATTTTTTAAATCCTCTGTTTTTTTGTATTAATAAAAATTTCCTCTGTATTTGGCTAGACAAGCTGAGGTCCATACATTACCAGCATTATGACTATGATGTGCCTATTGATGAATATGGTAGGCAATAGTTGGTAATGCCAAACTTTGTTCTACAATTAAAGAGTGTGTGGGGTTTAGGAACCCCCATCCCCCACATTTTATTTCAATTTTTTTTGTAACTTTTCTTGAAAAATTTACCCCTCGGTTGCAATGAGCATTGCAAAACAAGTATGCTTGAATTATCCTTCCACAATCAGAAAGTTAGGAACTTTTCTAAGTGCATATTTGTATTTTCTCTTTTTATTTGAAACAATTTCGTACTCCATAACCATTGAAGTGCATACTTTAATATAGGATTGGCTTAATGGATATATAGGAGATTAGATTGGAGATTATTATAAATGGGAGTTTAAAAAAAATATAAGTCGATTACACAAACTGAATGCTTGCCAATTAGGAAGGGGGTTCTAGTGCAAGTCCATGGATTATGGTACTAATGTTTTCAATAATATCAATTTCTTGTCTTGTGGGCTCTGTCTAGTTTATGGCTACTATCTGCTGCAGATCCCAATTAAGCCATATCATTCTTTGGAATTGTCAAGATCCATGGACCCTTTTTCTTACAATGAGAGCAAAGCATTCTCACAAGACATATTACTCCCCCAAAAAATTAAGATCGTAATTAAGTCATATCATTCTTTGGAATTCTCAAGATCCATGGACCCTTTTGCTATCTATTTGGAGATTCTATGATCAGACAACTTATTAAAAGTTACAATGAGAGAAAAGCATTCTCACAAGACGTATCACCCCCCCAAAAATTAAAAGAACGTTTCAAGATTTTTCAGTACTGTATAAAGGCCATGGCCAACTCAAAGTCATATGTTATATGGAAGAATAACAATGGAATGCTCTCAGGATTGATGTCTTTTAGGAGTAGCCAAGACTTCACAATTGGTTTTTAGCTTTTAAATACATTTGAACATTGAATTTATTGAAGATTAAAACCTACATAAATTAATTAATCTATACACTTTGTTTCAACTTTACCAGAACAATAGAAAAACAAAATTTCAACATAAATATGTTATAGTTCTTTTCTTCATCTCAAGCAAAAAGTATTTGCCTTTTTTCTTATTATTATTGGTAAATAGATCAAATTACAACCCTTTCAAAATGATGCTTGAACTGGGTGGATTTGAAACTTCTGACTTTTTCCGGATTGAGGAATTTATTACATTTGATAAATCTTAGAGAAGCTTTTACTACAAGAGGCAATGGCACCATGCTGGAATTTCCACTGCAATCATCAGTAAAGCATAATTACTACCTACTAGATCTTTCTCAAACCTTGGCCTGTAACTAATGACACCAACAACAGGCTTAAGGGAAGCACGGTGAGAACGCATAGGCCCTCCTCTATGTACCTCAGGAGGCTAACCACCCTCATAGCGGGTGGTTAGCTCATGATGTGAACTGGGAGATTATTTAAGCTTATCAGGGATGTTAGAACCCAAGAACTTCACCAATATTTTTCAACCATGTCTAGAAGAAAGTATGTGAGGCTTTCCACTTAAAATATTTTTGGGTAAAGTTTACAGAATGGAGAGAGTGTCTCTACATTCTATGTCCATGTTTAGAAGAAAATATGTGAGGCTTTCCACTTAAACTATTTTTTGGTAAAGTTTACAAGATGGAGACAGGCTCTCTACATTCAATGAGAGAAATTCTACACTTATCATCAAGGACCCGAAAAATGTGTAGTTGATGTAACCTTCTCAACAAAAACCAAAAAACAATTCTACTTTCTAATTGAAAATTTTTACCTTTTTTGCAAGTGAAGAACATTCAAAAACACTTTGAACTTCTACTTTTTGTTTGCTAGGCCTCACCCAATGATTTTCCTTGGACTGTAATCATGGCATTCAAGACCAATAAAGGCCTGCAAAAGAGAAAGAACCAAATAAGGTGCAGGTCCTTATCTTCCAAAGAAGGCATTGAAATCTCAGGTCAAAGACATGGGACCAACCTAGTAAATCCTTTCAAGAACAAATAAAGTTGGTGCATATCCTTATCTTTAAAGGCTCAAATTTTCATGATCGATTCTGTGAACTAGAAGGCCAATCAAAGGATTGCAATCCATATATACAAACTTTAGTCTAAATCCAAAGGAAAACGTTTAATCAAATTATTTGTGATATATTATAGAAAATTCATAAGTTGCTAATGCATACCTCCATAGAGTTACGTCCTTCCATAACATTATGAACTACCTATCAAAGAGGCCACTGCATCTACAAAATAGTTCAATAGGGTCAACAATGACTGAACCAACATCTCTATGACATTCCACATGATTTCCCCAACAAGGTATGCAATGGCATGAAGGGCAATATGCAGATAATCTAAAAATTTTGTAAACACAGTACCCAACAGTCACAATATAGCACTGATTTCTTCCTGAATGAAGCTCATACACCTAAGTACTAATGCAATAAACAAATCTATCAAACACCCAATCATATATTCCAAAACTATGGTAAGCCCCTGCATTACATTTCCGAGAATAGAAAGAATTAATTCTCTAGGGGTTGTCAATGCCTGAATTAAGGCCACTAATACCACTTCCATGATTGTAAACACAACAAATGATGACAAAAGAATTTAAGGTTAAGGGTGCATAGTGGTGATAACTGGAATATCCATCCCACCAATCCATATGGGTGGCATTGCCTGCAACTACCACCCTGCATGGAACCTTGTCAATGACATGGAGTCCACATGTGGATGACGCAACAATCATATATATATAACAAGGCCTGCACAACCCACATGCAAAATCAATTGGGGTCTTGCTTTTGTCCAAGAAAAACAAAATTCCAATGCCCTTTCATAGAATCAATTCATCCCATCTCATCCCCTCATGGTCACTTTGTTCTTCGCTAATGGTTTGGAAAACTTCATTAGTTTTCAACAAGATCTCATAAGTGTATGGACCCTAGCATCCAATTCCGCTCACCATTGGAATTGACCGCTGCTAAACATATAATATCAACTGTTATTGATATGCATGGAAAATCTTCTGTTGATAGCAATCCACACCTTCATATTGAACAACTAAGGGTGTTTATCATGGAGTGCTATCATGAAAGGGGTATCTAGCTTTGTGCCAGAACAACTTACTGTCCAAGTGCAGATCCTAATTAAGCCATACCATTCTTTGGAATTCTCAAGATCCATAGACCCTTTTTCTATCTGTTTGGAGATTCTATGATCAGACAGCTTACTACAAGTTACAAGGAGAGAAAAGCATTCTCACAAGACATATTACTCCCCCAAAAAATTAAGATCGTAATTAAGTCATATCATTCTTTGGAATTCTCAAGATCCATGGACCCTTTTGTTATATGTTTGGAGATTCTATGATCAGACAACTTATTACAAGTTACAATGAGAGCAAAGCATTCTCACAAGACATATCGCGCACCAAAAAATTAAAAAACAACGTTTAAACATTTTTCAGTATTGTATAAAGGCCATGGCCAACTCAACTCATATGTTAGATGGAAGAATAACACTGGAATGTTGTCAAGATTGATGTCTTTTAGGATTAGCCAAGCCTTCACAATTGGCTTTCAGCTTTCACATACATTTGAACATTGAATTTACTAAAGATTAAACCCTACATAAATTAATTAATCTATACACTTTGTTTCAACTTTACCACAATAAGAGAAAAGCAAAATTATAACATATAACAAAATTTCAACATAAATATGTTATAGTTCTTTTCTGCATTTCAAGCAAAAAGTATTTGCCATTTTTCTTATTATTATTGGTAAATAGATCAAATTACAACTTTTGCAAAATGAGGTTTGAACTGGGTCGATTTGAAACTTTTGATTTTTCCCGGATTGAGGAATTTATTACATTTGATAAATCTTAGAGGAGCTTTTACTACAAGAGGCAATGGCACCATGCAGAAATATTCACTGCAATCATCAGTAAAGCAAAATTACTGCCTATTGGATCTTTCTCAAACCTTGGCCTGTAACTAATGAGACCAACTACAAGCTTAAGGGAAGCAGGGTGAGAACGCATGGGCCCTCCTCTGCGTACCTCGGGAGGCTAACAACCCTCATAGTGGGTGGTCAACTCAGGCTGTGAACTGGGACAATATTTAAGCTTATCAAGGATGTTAGAACCCAAGACCTTCACAAATACTTCTCAACCATGTTTGGAAGAAAGTATGTGAGGCTTTCCACTTAAACGATTTATTGGGTAAAGTTTACTGGATGGAGAGAGTGTCTCTACATTCTATGCGCATGTTTAGAAGAAAGAATGCGAGGCTTTCCACTTAAACTATTTTTGGGTAAAGTTTACAGGATGGAGATAGTCTCTCTACATCCTATGAGAGAAATTTTCTGGATGCCTGTGTTGAGAATTTTTAATTATGTTCAAAGTTTAGGTGGAAACTCCACTTGTCATCAAAAGCCCTTAAAAAGTGTGGCTGATGTAACCTTCTCAACAAAAACAAAAAGAACCCTAAAAAGGTGGAGCTGATGTAACCTTCTCAACAAAAACAAGAAAACAATGCTACTTTCTTGCTACTTTCTAATTGAAAATTTTTACCTCTTTTGCAAGTGAACAACATTCAAAATAATTTGAACTTCTACATTGTGTCCGCTAGGCCCCACCCAATTATTTTCCCTAGATTGTAATCATAGTGTTCAACACTAATAGAGGCTTGCAAAAGAGCAAGAACCAAATACGGTGCAGGTCCTTATCTTCCTAATAAGGCATTGAAATCGCAAGTCAAAGACTAGGGACCAACCTAGCAAAGCTTTTTAGGAACAAATAAATCTGGTGCATATTCTTATCTTAAAGGGTCAAATTTTCATGGTCAATTCTACGAGCTAGAAGGCCAACCAGAGGATTGCAAAACATATATACAAACTTTAGTTTGAATCGAAATGAAAACCTTCAATCAAGTTATTTGTGATATATTGTTGAAAATTCATAAGTTGCTAATGAATACCTCCATAGAGTTACATCATTCCATAGCCTTATGAACTACCTATCAAAGAGGCCACTGCATCTACTAAATAGGTCAATATGGTCAACAGTGACTGAACCAACATCTCTATGACATTCCTTAGGATTTCCCCAACAAGGTCTGCAATGGCATGGAGGGAAGTGCACAGATAATCTAAAAATTCAGTAGACACAGTACCCAATAGTCAAAATATAGCACTAATTTCTTCTTGAATGAAGCTCATATACCCAAGTACTAATGCAATAACAAATCTATGAAACACCCAATCATATATTCCAAAACTATGGTAAGCCCCTGCATTACATTTACCAGAACAGAAATAATTAATGATCTAGGGACTGCCAATTCCTGAATTAAGGCCGCTGATATGACTTCTATGCTTGTAAACACATCGAATGATGACAAAAGTATTTAAGGTCAACGGTGCATAGGGGTGATAACTGGAATCTCCATCACCGCGATAAATATGGGTGGCACTGCTGACAACCACCACCCTGTGTGGAACCTTGTCAATGATGTGGAGTTCACATGTGGATGATGCAACAATCATAATATAAAAATGATCAAGTAGTAGTTAATGATGTTCTTTCTCCATCAACCTAATGAAATGTCATACTAAAATTTTATAGTTTAATGGTTAGGAACGTCATTGAAAATTTGAAATTTTGTTACATTTTTGATGAAATGTTTTTGCCATAATTTTATATTAAAATTTATAAAATTGTGAGCATTTAGTTAATCATTATTCCATAAATTTAGATGAGTTGTTTTGAAAGTTAGATTGTTTTGGATTCACTAAATATAATATGAATGGCACTCGATAGTCCACTAAACATTAAAGATGGAAATGAAAAGTCTAGCAAACACTGAAGTTTTTTTTTTACATAGTTATATTATTAGCACTTGCAGCATATGTCGCAAAAGAAACGCCGTAGAGCATAAATTGAGGAATAATGGTGACATAGGAATAGACAAATCTAAATAAGATGCATAGATGTAAAAGAAATGAAATTCTATGGTTGACCATGGTTAACCATGTATCTATGTAAATTGCTTAATAATGGCGACATAGGAATAAACAAATCTAAATAAGATGCATAGATGTAAAAGAAATGAAATTCTATGGTTGACCATGGTTAACCATGTATCTATGTAAATGACTTCAATTTTCGTTGTTCTTTTTTATGACTAGAATATCTCCCTGTCACAAAGACTACATTGTTGTGCACCTTACCTTCCCTCCAAGCATAAGGAAAACTTAATGAATAACTCACAATATTTAGTTATGCATGATTAAAGGGTCATACTCTCATGGAAAACCCCCGATGGAATCGATCCACTCAAATTGTTTTTGTTGAAATGGCTTGAATCATCAACAATATAACCACAAGTTTAAGATAACAAGTTATAAATCTCAACTTTGTTTTTGTTGAAATGGCTTGAATCTTCAACAACATAACCACAAGTTTAATATAAGAAGGTATAACTCTCAACTTTTCTAGGACTCTGATTTTGTATATGATACCACCTCTCCACTTCGGGAGGACTCTCATTTTGTACTTTATCAATAAAGTGTAAAAATCAATGAAGATGATCTGTTAGACAATAGAACCTAGTTTATGATAAAAATGAAACACAGTTTATGATAAAAAAAGAAACACTAGTAAAGAAACAAAATTGCATAAAATGTTGATTTATTTCTTGTATGTTATTGTTTCTTATACCATTGCCTTACGGAGTTTTCTTTGCAACATGTGGTGCAAATGCTAGTTTTACTTATTTTTTTATTATTTGCTAGGTTGTGTGAGTCTTAAGATGACTCATGAGAGTTTAACATGACTCAGATTTTGCCCACATTTTTAAATAATGATAAAGTGTCTTAACAAAATACCTTATCACCAAAACATCATTTAATTTATATTATGATAGATTAGTTAATTTTATTAAAACTTATAGTATAATCACCGTATTTTTTGGCTTGAATCTAATTTTTTTAACCATTATTGTACTGATGATAAATTTAATAAAGTATGTTACATCAACATACGTTATTATTTATAATTCTTAAATTTTTTTTTAAATATATAAAAGTATATTTTATATGGATTATATTTCTTATCACCATTCTCATCCGTCTTTGAAAATTGAGGCAAATATGTTTTATAAAATTTATTGACACTCAACGTTGATGATATGCGTTAGTAGCAACCTTTATTTTAATTTTAATGTTTTCACTCACTAATGCCTACTAAAATAGTGACTCTTTATTTATGTTTTATAAAATTTATCGGGACACAGAAAGTTGATATGCGTTTGTAGCCCCTTTTATTTTAATTTTAATGTTTTGACTACGTGAGGGCTACTCAATTAGTGATTTTTTATTTATTT
>APFE031168323.1:0-28735 GCA_000404065.3 Pinus taeda | reverse complement strand
TGAAATTGACCAAGTACTATGTTCTAGAGTTCACCAACATCTTGGCTCTGCACTTTCTCTGTCTTACTGCTTATTGTAGTGCAATACTCCACATCAAGTTTGTCCAAGTTCTTCACACAAACCTCAATCTCCTTCACCTTCCCAGAGAAAATGTGTCTCAAAAAGGCTTTCCTTTTACTGAATATTACATCATAGTTGCAGTCTTATAAAACTACTATATAAATGAGGTTCTTCTTGAGGCATGGTATAAACATGGCATCTTTGAAGCGAAGAGGACATATCAATTACCTCTTAAAGGATATTGTAGCTATCTCAGTAGCACTATACGTTCTATCATCACCGAGTTCAATATGTATCTGGAGATATATCTCCTCGAGGTCACTAAAAAACTCTCTACACACTATGATATGGAATAAGTCACCTTAGTGCAAGTACCACACACTCCCCATCATTGTGTTGGCCACGTATGTGATCAAGGAGAAGTCTAGATCGAACTGTGATGCCAATGCTTCACCTTCTACTACTTTTGAGTTCTTCTTGTTGGACTTTTCATTTGTACGCTTTGTAGCATAGTGACTGAATTCATGGAAATTAAAGCATTTTATTTTGGACAAGTATTTCTTCTTTCCCCCTTCACTAGATTCTTGTTTGGTTTAAGATTTCTTCCCTTTGCCCATCTTTCCATTTCCAGTCCATGTAAAGCTTTCTTCATCCTCTCTGTCACACCCCGAGTCTATGGTAGTCTTCCAACCGTGCTAGGCGAGGTGCGGCACTACCAACTGTTTTCTTTTCACCAATACTTACAATTTTAGACTACACCTAACATCCATACTTAGTTTATTTTTGTTACCAAGTATTATTTATTTTTTCCTTTATACAAGTGAAAGCCCATAACATTCACATAAATAGCATTATACAAGAGAAATGCACAACAGTATAAAGGGAGGGGCAACTCCCTGCAATATGAGTCTGCCCGAATCAATATATTATACAATTTTTCTACTTTTACAAAGTATAGGCTAGGTCCTTGGGAAACCCCAAATTTATACTTAGCCAAATTTCAACTTCGGCAAACTCGATTGCCCAGCTTATCAGCACCTCCACACGATCGCTGCACGACTCACCAACCCTTCGTTCACCTCGTCACACGATCATGCTGTTTGCCCAACTTGGGGCCACCTCGTCATAACCAAGTCGCCACACACGGGTGCCTCCGCACGAGTCACACCTTCGTTCACAATCTCAACACTTCATCATTTCCACCATACACAACTTCCGCGTTTGCCTTTGCATGATAGGCAGGCGCTCACCCGAGCTACACAAGAACCTGTACAAAACCACCCAATCGTACAACTACACACAATGGGGCATTCACGCGTTCACCAGTGCACCTTCGCACAACCGGGTGCCCTCGCCTTCACCCGTGCACCTTCGCACAGTCGGGTGCCCTCGCCTTCACCCGTGCATGCCTTGCACAATCGGGCACCCACACCTTACCCATGCACGCCTTACTTCGACCGGCTTTCGTTAAGACTTGTGTGTTCAAGAGACCTGCCCAAGACTTGGGTGCATATCCATCTGCGCCTTCCTCTTTTCTGTGCCCTCTTCTCCACACACTTCTCCTTGAAGACTCACTTTTCAAACGATGATCTTTCATTCCAAACTCATCGCATATATGTAAGGTGTGTTGGGCAAGTCTTCGCTGCCCAGCCAACTTGCCAACGCCCTATACCTCCATCGCGAAACGCCCTCCAACAATGTCGGCCTTTGTTCTAACGCATTGTAAGCATAGTTCGGCCCGTGGGTGTACTCCATCTATGCTCCCATGCCTATAAACATCTCTCACCCTTCCTCCATGCGTTACTATCATATAACCTTCACACACTTCAGTTAGGACTCCCACTTCACACCTTCGTTCACTATCGAACTTGGTCGCACTTCATCCGGTGGGCGTGTCAAGGACCGCGGGTCCTTACACTCTCCCTTGGATGATCTTCCTTCTCTAGTATTTCACCCGATTTCTTATTCTACCAAATCACAATAAGAGGTCACAATTTGGTATTTTCTCCCTCCCATTCACTAACCCCTGGTAACTATGCTAGCTTTTGCGAGGGCCTAGAAGAGCTAGGCTCACCAGGTCATTTTCTGCAACATTTACACCAACCACTCCAACGTCATCATGAATTTGTGTAAATCTAGTGAGCTACTGAACAATAGTGTCATTCTTGTGCATCTTAATATTTTGATGTTTGTCTTCGAGGGCTAGTGTTGTATGGTCATTTTTATTCTCGAATAACTCAGTTAGTTCCTTCCACCTAATGAAATGATTTTCTTTTCCATGGAGATTTGAGACAATGTGTTCTCCCACTCCCTCCAGGATTATTGTCCTCTCCTTGGCTACATCTTTCTTCCATTGGGCTAGTTTTTGGGCATCAACTAATCTTGGCTTTGCAATGCTTGTCTTGACATATTCCAAAAATCCATTGTCATTAAGAACTACCTTCATTCGACCCTTTGAAGCAGTGAAATTCAAGTTGCTTCCCAAGGCATACTCTAACCTCAATTCATTGAAGGCTATTCTCCCATCCCTAAAGAAATCCTGCTACACCAAAGCTGCAAATTTCAACCTCTTGAGGGTAAACTTTGAAATCATTGTTCTAATATGAATTTTTCTTTAATACCATGTACAAATTTGGTGTTAGAATTGCAACTCCTCAAGAAATTTAATCTAAATCGAGAGACACAATTCTACTCTACTACTTTGTGGAAATTAATTCACAATTTAGAACAACATTAAAAAACATGCGTCAATCACATACACAAGTACACATACGCATCTCGAAAAGACAACTCATAAAAGCCCTTTAAGTCTATTTGCATTAATCAGTTGAATAGAGAAGCTATTACAATTTCTAGCTCTAGCTCTCAGCATAACCTATAAAAGAATAATTGTTCTCTCTTTGCTCAATGAAAAACCCTGGGTAACACTGACCCAAATATCAACTGAACTAGCATCCTATTTCCTTACAAAAATCATAACGAAATCAATTGCTATTCTTTAGGAATTTACTCCAAAATGATTACGAAATTCCCACGGATTGTTCAATAATTGCATGCAACACTCAAGACTAGTTTACAATTGACATTACACTTCCTTGGAATCTCGATCAAAACTAAGAAGTTCAAATTCCTTAAATGGATGAGCTATTATTTTTTATTGACCAGTTATCTAGATGATGTTTGAGTTCTAATGTTGTCCCACTAGGTAACTAACTCCCAACTAGTTCTATTAAATGTTAAAACTAGTTTGGTTGAGGACAACTTGAATTAACTAAACTAGATTCCTTTAAATTAACAATGAACACATGTAAACTAAACTCCAAGCCCACTAACCCAAATTTCCTATTATTGATATTAATGCGAGAGATCCGCTATAAACACACAGATTGACATTGCACTTTTTCTTATATTCAAATAGGTGGTGGGAATTATAATTTCATTTCATCCTTATGAAAATTAGTGCTTCAATTTATTTTATTTAATAATTTAAAATAAATATATATTTATTTAAAAATTTGTATATTTTAAAAAATAATAAATATTCAATAAAATGTTATTTTTTTATTTACCACAATTTCTTACCAATACTTACATCCGAGTTTTTCATGTTGCATTATGTCTCGCTGTCATGCTAGTTTTTTATTCGTCATCTCCTCTTTTTGGCAAGTTTTCATTTTGAAAGGTCTGTGCTTCAGGCCTGTAGGTTTATGTTATGTTTCGGCCTTGACACCTGTTTGCCTTGCCTACTTCTGTAAATGTCGACGCTTGTAATCATAAACTTGCTAGGGTTTCTAGGCTTACAATTTTTGCAAAGTTATGAGTCTATCTCCATTCTGTTGTGTATAATCTTTTCGGCATTACTGTACCATTGTTTAATTTTTGAAACCCTGTCCTAAGATATAATGTTGCGACTATGAAATTGTAATAATATTGTTTTTGAAAGAGGTACAAATATTGTGAGATTGTGTTCATGGTAATTATTAATGGCTGAAGTTTCGACGTTTCAGTGTTATATCATTTTATTTGTGAGCCTTGGTGTATGTTCTTGTTTCTGTTGTTCTAGTTAGCATAATTACTTATTTGAATATCGCTTTTTACACTAGATAGGATTAGAAATTCTAATTATTTTAGCATGTAGAGTTAATTAAAATCAGAGATTCAGTTAACTAAGTGTTAAATGCATTCCATATTTAGAGTGTGAGTTAACTGAGTTAAATGTGTGCATGTCAAGATATTTTAGGCAAGTCACTAGTTGAAAAAGGTTAAATACTATTAATAGGTTTCATTGTAAGTATCAAGTTTTATGTACGAGTGTTTTATATGTTAATTTTTGTTTTATTTCCTCAAGTATTACCAACAAATTGATATCACACCAATGTTACAAAGAGCCATGGAGAAAGGATCACGAATAATCGGTGCGAAAAAAAAAGAGAAATATTTTTGTTTTTGTTTAACCTATAATGTTGTTTACTATGGTATTCAAAGCATTATAAAACTCATTAAATGGGTTTTGTCTTAATTTCCATTGTTATAATGAATAATGCCTGAGAGAGAAAGGAGAAAAAATTGTGTCATGTAATGCACCTTACTATGTTATCCAAAGCATTGTAACGCTCATTACACTATGAGAGTCAAGGGTTAGATAATATTATTAAACTAATATGGTTTTGTTTGATTGTTAACTATTTTAAATGAGTTTTGTCTTAATTTCCATTATTTTAAATATAAGTTTTGTTTTAAACTATTTTGTTTCAAACTGTTTTTGTGTTAAATAGAAAATTTTGTCTTAAATATATTTTTGTCTTCAATTATTTGTCTCAAACTCTTTTTGTCTTAAATATAAAGTTTTGTTTTAAACAATTTTTTTTAAATATAAAGTTTTGCTTAAAATATTTTTGTATCAAATTGTTTTGTCTTATAATATTCTTGTCCCGCACTGTTTTTGTCTTAAATTTTATATTTAACACAATTCAATTGAGGGTATTATCAACAATGATTGGACTAACTACACGTGGTGTTAACAAAGATTTCCAGAAATACTTTAACATAAAAATTCAAAATGTCTTGGTCCGTTTATGAAGGCTATCCATGGACTAAAAAATGAGATGGCCCGCTTACCGAAAACTTTCATACCCATACCAAAGATTTGAAACGATGGATGTTTGACGTGTCAAGGTAGATTATATTTTTTTAATTATGCAGCTCTGGTTAGTTAAAGAAATGAAATAGTAAGTTAAGAAATAAGATAAGACGTGGTTTGTTAAAATAATAAAAGTGTCAATTAAGAAGGTAATTTAACCAAATGGATCATACAGTTCCGAAACCCTAAATTTAGGAATAAGTGAAGAGTAAAAAAGGAAAGCAACTTAAATTCAAGAATGTGTGAAGAGTAGAAATAATGAGCAACCCTCCCTGGCCACCTAGTTTCAGATGGACGATAGATGAATTGGACGATAAATGAATAAAAATAAAAGTAAATGTTCATTAAAGTTGAGAATAATAATAAAAATATATAATGGTACTGAAGAGATTATAAATTTACAAAAACAACTATAGTAATAAAATCTTGTGAGCCTAACATGTTCACATATATTACTATCAAATAAGTTTAACCAAACATTACAAATAAACAAAGCCACAGGGTTAGCGGTAGTCACTGCCCACATGCAATGCAATTTCTATGCATTTATGGACACACAAAGTAAATGATAAATGGATCGAATATTGTTACAATATTTAACATACATGCAATCATTTTACATTCATGACTTAGAACACCTGTCAAAAACATGAAGCCTTTAGGTGATCAATCCTTTATAGTCTTTCGATAAGAAATGAAACATATTTAATACATTCTAATTGAGGCGATACGGAACCGTAATTAAACCGAATACTATTCTGTCTAAAAGGTGATAAAATATACAGATGAAGCCGATCTATGAAGTACTGGTCCGAAATAAAGGTAAATTTATTAACAACATCGAAATGAACATAGAAATGGTGCGAACAGTTTCAAATAATGATGCATCATCCAATTTGATAACAATGGAATCAGTCCAAAAATAGTTCCATTAGTAAACCTCACTGACGTGCATGTGTGAGATATGCATCAGTACAAAAACAGACAAGAGCAAGAGTGACATCACGCTAATAATGCTCTACAAAGCTTCAGCGGACTATCTAATACCATGAAATCACAACTGATCTTCAAACAGGTTTTTAAAAAGGAAATCATGTGTACGGGGTGGACAGAAATCATTTGTATATTCCATCAAATAATCAAACGGATTATCTGTACGGGTTGGCCTTGACAGTGGAAAGAAATCAGGATAGAAATCATTTGTATATTCCATCAGAAAATCAAATGGATTATCTCTTGAAATACTCGTCTCTTGAAATGGTGGTGGACGGACGGAATCAACTAAAGTTGACGGCAGTGCCGAGGAGACTTCATTTGGTGCGGGTGGATCTGCAGTAACAATTGATAGATCCGAAACATTTTTGGCCTTCTTCCTTCTGTTCGGCTTGTCATTGTCATCTTGGCCTGTGAGCTCTTGGACTACCTGCTTGAAGTCTTTACTTTCAACTATAATAAACCTCTCATCCTGGCAAAAGTGAATAATGGAAGGTTGTCGGTGAACACTCGTCACTCCAACAGTCTTCTTAATTTTCTGCGATCCTTCGCTGATCTTCAGCTCGTCTCCAGCCATAATTGTAGTTCCAATCCTTTCACTAAAAGGATGCTCTCGCTTGATTTGTGCCCAGATATCCATCAGCCTACACATATATATACACTAAATATTATTATATATCCTTCACGAGGATTTATTAGAAACCCTAAATCTCCTGAATTTAATATGAATTCTCATCAGTAGGTCTGTTATGCTCCGAAATTGCCGAAGTGGCCCATTTCTATAATTATAGATAACCTACGGCACAAAAAGCATATCGACTCGAGAGTAATTGTGTGTAGGCCGTTGCGATAGGTCTGTGTGCAAGTAGTTGGCTATCGTCTCCACCAATGATTTAATTTAAATTATTTTTTTATGTAAGAATCTCTCTCCAATGTGAATGTGAATGTGTTTTGTGTGCAAGTAGTTGGCTATGATTTAATTGTAATGATTTAATTTAATTATTATTCTTTTCTATGTATGAATCTTTCTCCAATGTGAACTATTCATAACCTTATTGTTGGCATTAATGAGGCTAGATCAGCTATGGATACATATCCGCGTTGCACTCTTTTTCATAGGATTTAAATGAAAAAAAAAGTGTTGGCATTAATGAGGCTAGATCAGCTATGGATACATATCCTCTTTGCACTCTTTTTCACAGGATTTAAATGAAAAACAAAGTGGGTATTTGAACTCGTAAGTGTGGATGGAAATACGTAGTGGAGGTCAAAAACTACATCTTAAAATTTATTGTTGGCTATCGTCTCTAGAAATGATTTAATTGAAATGATTTAATTTAATTATTATTCTTTTCTATGTATGAATCTTTCTTCAATGTGAATGCGTTTTCTGTTTAATCATTCTTTCGTAATGACTATTCATAACCTTATTGTTGCCATTAATGAGGCTAGATCAGCTATGGATACATATCCGCGTTGCACTCTTTTTCACAAAATTTAAATGAAAAAAAAGCGGGTATTTGAACTCGTAAGTGTGGATGCAAATACTTAGTGGAGGTAAAAAATCCACTATCCTAATCCAAGGCCCTAAAATCCTAAAACTTGTTTGTGTATTTAACTTAAAATAAAAAGTTCTAGTGAATTTTAGTTAGCACTTGATTTTAAAATGACCTATTCTTTAAGTTAAGTCAAGGGATGATGGAAGTGAAACTAGTGGTGTTTTTTAGATGCAAAAGAAATTAATAAAACCTAACTATATGCATGTGCACTTGTCTTTGTTTTTAGATGAAGAGTAATTTCTATAGGGTTCAAGGAAAACTTCTAATGAAACAAACTTTTCTTTTCTTTTGGTTAATTCACACTTCACACTCACAAAAGTTAACAAAGCTATGTATTCCTAAAGAGATGCAAACCTATCCTAATGCAACAACTATATGCTTGATGCAAGATTCAAAACAACTCAAAAAACAAGAAATGAAAGTTGCTTTTCTTATCAAATTTTCTTTTGCCACTTAGAATGTCTAGATGGAATATGAGATGCTACCATTCATTTCGTCTAAACACTAAAAAAAAAACTCAAGACAGACATAAAGAACTTTCATTCACCAAAAGGAAACCAAATGAAAAGAAAGTTCAAGAAAGCAAAACAAAAATTTTCAAAAAGTTCTCTTGAAAGCATCAACAAAAAAGTCTTTTAAAAAATGCTCTCAACAAAACTGAAACTTTGCGACTGAAATAATAAGCAAGAAACACTTTTGCAAGTTGACAACATACAATGGAAAAAAACTCAACAAAACAAATGTGTTTAAAGATGCTTTTTAAAAATCGAAAGAAGCAATGGAAGCTTTGGCAACAAAGACCAAAAAAGATCAAAAAGACAATTTCAAGAAAGTATCAATCGACAACTTTCATGAAACAAAGAAGTAGATGGTCACAAAAAACGGTTTTGTCAAGCAAACAAAAAGTCACCAAAAACCAAATTCAACACAAAGATTGATAACAATCTTTCGGCTCTCATAAATCAAAGCAGCCAAGATTCCAACAAGAAATCTTGCATGCTTTTAGCAAAAAACGATGACACTTGCAAACACAAAACAAGACCAATACTCCTTACAATTAGAGAGAAATTGGAGTAAGACGCTTGCTTTAAAACAAACAACTGATACTGGAAAAATGATTGTTTCAAACTGAATCAAACCATGAGACAAACCTTCAGAGACTCAAAAATTTATAAATCTTGAAAATTGCAATATATACGCAACTGTACTTATGCGAAGACTACGTGTATACGCGACTGTGCATGAGGAAACCTGCATATACGTGGGTTTACTTCAGGAAACAAGCGTACGTACGCTTCTGTAACTAAGAAAAAAAAGATTTCAAGAAAAATAAAAAACAAACTGAAGAAACTCGCAAAATTTAGAATTCAAGAACAGACTAGACAGTAACAACAGACCAACAAGCAACTGAGCCCTGATTGGCTTGACAAACACCCAAACTAGGAACAATAAGAGTGTTGTCCCGAGTGGAGTCGCCAATTCAGGGATTTTCTCCCCTAGGGCTTTTGGGTGGAAACCCTAGCAGACTGAAAGTTGTCTAAACAGAGAAACACACATTCACACAGCCATTATGCTGTTAAAAGAAAATTCTATAATAAGAGGGGCATACCTCAGGTCCTCGTTCGAGAAGTTCCTCAAGGGTCCAAACCCTTCTTCAAGTCCCTTTCGCTCCTCTGTCCTGCAAAACAACCAATTCCAAAGAATGCAACAGTATATGGACAAAGACTTATAAAGAAATCATCTTTATCTTATAAAAGAAGGAAGTTAGTTATGAACTTTAACCAACCACTCACATATGAAATTGAAACATGAACATCATAAACATAAAGAAGAAGCATATCAGGAACGAAGACGTGTTTCTTTATTATAGACAAATAGAATGTACAAAAGAAGTAATATCACCTGAGTAACCTTTCGCAGGCTCCAAGCAAAGCTTCCTTCAGATCTGTCCAGCCTCAAGCCTTTAGCATATCTCCTTCCAAGACTCACTCCATGATGCCATAACTAGTGGATGACCTTTCTCTCTCTTCTCTCTCCCCTTTAGGCCTTCCCTTTGAGGTCTTTTTATACCACTCCCAAGGTAGTTTTTTAGTTGGGAGTTGGTTGGGAACAATTGGTCCATGGGCACTAAGAGGTGATTAGCAGGTAAAACCCGCAATCTCCACCCAAAAATAAGGAGTTTTATATTTTTTTAAGTGTTTTAATACATATACGCGGGTTGGGCATACGCCTACCCGCATATACACGCGTTTAACTCAGGGAAATGTCGCGTGCAAGGAATAAAACACTGTTTTTTAAATTTGGGACCAGGTTTGGAAGGAGGGGTTGCCATAGGCCATGAGTGCAGCATCACAAACCATAATAGTGAGATTTGGAGCTATAACACTCTATGAAGTTTTTCCTCACAATAAAGGCTATGCCCCGGAGTTCCTCATCCAAGACTAAGCTGCACTCAACGCAGTCTTAGTGACCAGTCCCCCTTCTTATCACATGGAACTAAATAGTGCACAATTATTGAGCCCTCTTCTGAGCGTGTTGTTTGTCTTGGGCCTGGACAATGGAATGAAATGCATCATCTTAGACTAGGAGGTTTTGGATTTATGTCGTCCCATCATGAGTGAATTTCAGGAATATGTATAGTGGTAGAACATGATGAGACAACGAACGAGACGAAAGAGGAGAACACATACTAGAAGAAGTAATTGCAGCTAGACGGAGAAAAGAAGCTCATCAAAGAGTAAGAAAAAGGAGCACATGCACATAACCATCTTACAAGACTAAGACCATTGAAGACCCCATAGCATCAAACCATGTCGAGGAAAATACAAAGCACATCCAAGAGCTCATCCATCACTAAACAACAAGAGAAGCTTGACATTTCCACCATAGTAATCTAGTCCATGTTACTAATTTCATGTCAAATTGTGTCATGAGTTATCAAGGCCACAATTCTACTATCAGGTATTTCTGTTGTAACTTAATGTAATCTAAAGTGAAACTCCAATGGATGCACACATGAAGATGAAGAGTCATGTGAGTTGAAAAGTCATAGGAAGTTGAATAATGATGAAGGAATTCCAAGAGTCACAAGGGTCAAGCGCCACCCTTGGCTATATATAGCTACCCCATTGTATGAGCAAGGACTTTTCACCCAGTCTCCTCCCACATAACCTTGAGAGTCCAGTTAGTTATTTGAGGAGCGAGGAGTGCCTCCAATGTCCCACGACCTGGACTAGTGCTTAGAGGCCAAAACATTTTCATGCATGTTTAGTAGATGTTAGTAATACTATTCTTTTGGAATTTGTAATGAATATTTGTTTCACCTATGCTAATATAGTTGAACTACTTCAGTTGTTTTAGTACTTAAATTGTTGGGAATGTGCTATATTAGTTATCATTATTGTTTGGACCTTGTGGACTACTCCACAGGATATTAAAAGAACCTTTATTTCTTACTAGTTATAATGACCATCACATCTGTATGGGCTACTGTGTTGGTTGGTGTACGTGTTTTCTCTTGTACTCCAGTTTTAACGACCGTCACATCCTCTATAGACTATTCCACTGCATGCTATACATATCTCTTTTAGTTTACGTGTGTCTCTTCCTGGGTGGTACTACTACCTCTAACTTGGAGGCTCACTTTACTCTCACCCTTTATAGTAAGAGAACCTAGGAAGAAGTTACATTACATACTCTCCAGGCGTACTCACCTCAATTTTCAAAGATTCCATCATAACACTCTCGTGTGATGAATAATAAGAGCTAAGGAAATTCTCTAAGACAATGGCAATCAGGCCATCCTACTGGATGGGAATCCTACACCAAATGGTGTGAGGATTAGTTGGGACTTCATACCAAGGATATCCCCTGAATGTTGGTAGGTCTAGCACCGTCAATGTTTATGGTACTATAAGGAGGGCCTCTAGTAGTTAAGGGATGATTGTCCCACTGACCCCACTCATCCATCATCTTGTCAAGGCAGTAACATTTAGGCCCTCTGCCATACACACAATTATGAAGTTGGTAATTTCTCACCTGGAAGACCGAGACGTGAAATCCCATATCATCGTATCTGAGCTTTGTGTTCTATCACCTGTTAATTTTCAAAAGCTCTTGGATTGATTCTAGGAGTGTACGCTCTTCCATATTCTCAGAGGGAGAAAAAGAGTACCCCCATAGGAGTGGTATTTTAATATGTGGAAGAAGTGATCTTCGCCACTCTTGAAGAGATAGAAAACATTGTGGAGAGAGAAGAGGAATATCCAATATTTTGAAAGGAATAAGAAAACAACATCTTACTCTCAAGCTCTAGTTCTGGTGGAGGAAGGAGAGGGCAAGGAAACAAAGGAGGGGGAGGAGAGGATGAAGAACCAACAGACTCAAAAGAAGAATCGTTAGATTCATGAGAGGAGGAGGAGGACGACGAAGTGGACAACATGGGAAAATGAAATATGGAATGGATGCCTCACGGACCATTATCACTCCCAAGTATCCTACACAAGATTTCATGAGATGCAGAGAAGATCTTGATGAAATATGACCCTGGCAAGGCGATGAAGGTAGAATATCACTTAAACAAATTTTACCTACATATTAAGACAATCGAGGTACATTATGAAGACATTGCATGCATACTATTTCCATGTACCTTGGATGGAAGAGTAGTTATGTGGTACCACAACCTTCCTCCAATTTCCACCCAGAACTGGCATGTTTTCAAACAAATCTTTCTTGAAAAGTTTGTTGAAGACAAGACCCCACAATATTGCTTAAAGAGCTAGGTAGTCTTAATATGGATAAGAAATAAAAGGTTAAATATTTCAACTAGAGGTTTAATTGCATTGTAAACAAGTTCTTAGTAGACACCAAACCTCATGACTCCATCACCATCAACTACTACACATTTGCACTATCAACCAGTATTGTGCAGTTTGTCAAGTGAATTGTGAGACTGACATTAACTGAGAATTAATAATAGGCTGTCATAGAGATTCATGAGTAAGGCTAAGGAAAAGGAAGAAAATGACATTGAGGTTTGTACTCATCTCATCAATTCCTTGACCGTCGAAGTTGATGAACTTAAACAACATATGATCGAGACAACGATGAGTAGCAGTCCTTCTAAGTACCTTCAGAAGAAGAATCTAGCTTCAAGCAGCAGCAACAGCTAGCCAACCAAATCTACCAGAGCTCCAATCTAGTTCTAAACCTTGAACAACTCACCGAAATGGAACCTTGGAATGAGAAACATGGATACAGAGTTGTCCAACACCATCACAACTAATGAGCAGGTTGAACCTAACAATGAATAAAAAGAAGATGTTTCATTTGATGAAGCCCAAAATATTTGGTATGTGATAAACAGGTATGAGTGTACTCGTGCAGTGCAAAATACCACCATCAAGAAGGAGCCTCTGAGTGGTGGTTCGATCCCGAAGCAAAATGATCGTTTTAACATGAGAATCCAAGGGGTCCCCACTATGTTTTAGATACCAAGAGATGAAATAAGACCATATATGTTAAGGAAAATAAGTCCACTGGTTAACTCAACAAAGACTATTTCCACAACAAAGAGTGTTTCCATAAGAAATAAAGGCAAAAGTAACCAACCAAAAACCACAAACTTAGTTCCACCCCTGGACACCTCAGTGAGTCTCCCCTCTTTGGACTATAACATTGTGGAAGACATGAAGAATACTCATGAAAACATATCCCTATATGAACTCACCAAAATCAAGAGTCAACGGGACATTCTTCTGCAAGCACTTGGGAAAACCTCTATAGGTGATAAAAATTCTTCTAGCGAGGGATCAAGTTTACTGAAATGCTCACATCTGTGATTAACATGCTTGGCATGGACAAAGTGAACTCACTTTTTCCACCATTTATGTTATCATTTGTAATCTTCAACTTCAATATTCATAACTACTTGGTTTATTCTGGTGCACCAGTCAATGTCATGCCACTCTCCATTGCTAAGAAGATCAATTCTCAATGGAGTAAGACAAGTGTGTAGATCATCTAGCTAGACAAGAAATGCATATTTGCAATTGGTGAGCTGAGGGATGTGATCATCTAGTTATCTTCTAATGACTGGGTTCATCAATGCATCAATACTATAGTTGTGGACATCCCGGAAGCATACATCATGTTTCGTAGCATAGAGTGGTCAAGAAATCTATAAGGGAACTTTGCCACTAACTAGTAACACGTATGGCTTTCGTAAAAGGGCAGAAATGACCAGATCTAGGTGTTGTCAGAGAGATACATGAAACATAGCGTGACTCCCTTGAATGGAGAAAATAAACTATTGGCTTTCACAGAACTTATGTTAGGCAACTTCTTTTTGGAAACATAGTTGGGGTGTTATCTTGAAAATCCATCTCCTCCCCCATGAGACACATAGCTAGGTCTCCTTCCATGCCCAACTGGTGAAAATGAAAATTTTACAGTAGATTGTAACACTAGTAGCAGTGGTGATATTAGTACTAGTGTGGTAGGAGGTCCTTGTAAAGATGGTATGTGGCCCATGTACTTTGGAGGATCCAAGATGCAGGAGGGATCAATAGCCAGTTGTGTTTTAATAGGCCCTCTGTAGAGAAAACAAAAAACCTCTAGCTACTTGGATTTTAAGTGCATGAACAACACTGCTGAGTATGGGGCACTCATTTCGGGCATAGAGAAAGCCATCAGCCTCAACGTTGTGGTTCTAGAAGTGGTAGGTGAATCAGAGATCATGGTGTGTCAGGTACAGAACACCATACATTGTTTGTCACTCCATCTTAAGAGTTATCAACAAGAGGTATGGTGACATATCTCTCAATTCCAAGCTTTTAATATTATTTAAGAATACATAATGAAATTGCAGATTCCTTAGCGAATGTAGCTACTAGGATGTCACCATTAAAAGATATATTTTCTATTGATGTTTTGTATAAACCAGTTGTCCCAAATAACATCACTAATTTACATTTTTTTATGAAAATCGACATATACTACATTTCATGGCTAACACTGACGTCTTCAAAGAGGCATCAATAGATGAGGATGAGCACGAGTAGTCTCAGGAGGACACGGTCAATGAAAGCAAAGAAAACCTCATCCCCATGGGTGTGGTATCACTTGAGAAGTTGTATAACTTGCAGAACTAATTTCAGGAACCCGTGAATGCCAAAACCCACATCTCAACATTACTGAACGCATAAATTAATCGAGGAACATACAAGCATCTAATGTTTGTAAATCTCAGTACATGTTGTACATCATAAGAGCGAGAATCTTACATCAACCTTTTTAGATATTACTGTGATGTTTTCACGTGGACGTATGATGATCTCAAGAAATATGACACATGAATAATCCAACATGTCATACAAATCAAGGAAGGGTAGAAGCCTTTTTAGAAGAAGATGAAGAAGGTTCATCCATCACTCGAGCCCCTCATATAGAAAGAACTGACCAAGTTGTTGGATGCCTAGATCATCTACAAAGTGTGACATTCAACATGGGTGTCCAGTTTAGTCCCTGTTAGAAACAAGCTCAGGGAGATATGCATATGTGTATATTTTAGTAATCTCAATTGCACCTTGGACAAGGACATCAACCTAATACATTCCATGGATCATATACTACTGATAGTATCTGGAGGAGAGATGTTTTATTTGCTTGGTGATTTTTTATGATATAACTAGGTTATGGTAGCAGAGCCTGACAGACTTAAAACAACCTTCTGTACCAAGTGGGGTATGTTCACTTTATGAAGAATTTTATTTGGGTTGGTGAATGTAGGTGCAACATTTCAGCGTGTGATGGAAATCGCCTTCCGTGGGCTCATTGGACAAAGCGTAGTGGTCTACCTCAGTGATGTGACAGTCTTCCAAACACAATGGTTAGAACATCTATGTTGTCTTAATAAAATTTCTGAGCGATCTCGAAAATACGAAATATCCTTGAATCCCACGAAGAGCATCTTTGCAGTGTCTAAGGGTAAATTTCTATGACACATCATTGCCAATAGTAGGATCAAGGTAGATCGAGATAGATTTCAGACCATCATATAGATTCCTCACCCAGTGATAATAAAGCCATACAATCTTTCTTGGGGAAGATCAACTTGCTTAGAAATTTCATCTCTGATTATATGTTGAGTGTTAAACCCATTCAAGAGATGATAAAAAAGGATGCAATTTATAGTTGGGGAAAGGATGAAAAGGATATGTTTTCCCGTATGAAGCAAGAAATATCAGAGGCACGAATGCTTTGTAGCCCAAACTTCAGCAAAATTTCTTGCTTTATACCTTTTCTTCTGACATTTCTCTTAGAAGGATGAGTTGAACAATGAGCGACCCATCTCCTTCATGAGTGTGAGCCTCCAAGGACCAAAACTCAACTATCCAACCATGGAAAAACAAGCATATGCAATGTGTAAGGGACTGAATAAGTTTAGACCCTTCCTATTGAAAAGCCATTGCAGTATCTTTGTGTCACATCGAGGAGTCAGATCACAGATAGTTCAACAAGAGATGGGTGAAAAAAGGGAAAACATGATGACAGGACTACAAGAGTATGATCTTGACATCAAGGCATGTCACATAATCAAGGGTCATGGTCTTTTCAGACTAGAAGTGGAAGAAGTGCATGCATAGGAGGAAGAGGAAGAGCTCATAGGTTTGGAGAAAGAAATGGAAATGTACAATTTTGAGTGATCCTTTTCCACTTCACACATAAACTCTTGGTACGTAGAAGTGTGCCAACACCTTAAGAAAAGAACCATGCCCTCTCTTTTTTATATGTGGTAGAAGAGGGCACTTTGATTGAAAGAATTATATTACCATCTAGTGCATGGGGTTCTTTACAGAAAGAACCAAAATGGTATTTTTTCCATGTGCCTCAAGGCACAAGATTCAAAATAGGTTTTACGTGATCTCCATGATGGAATAGTTGGGGGAATCTTTGCGGGTAACACAAAAGTGCACAAGCTTATGTAGGCCAATTTCTACAGGCCTACATTATTCAAAGATAAACATGCTTATGCTCATAGGTGTCCAGTCTATCAGAGATGCACTGACAGAAATCAGAGGTCCGCAGCCCCGCTACAGCCTGTTGTAGTGGAAGAACCATTCTAGTAACAGGGCTTGGATATCCTTCAAGGGGTTTTCCCACATCCATCAAAGCAACATTGCTATATTTTGGATACCACATATTACTTCACACAGTGGAGAGAAGTAGTTATACTGAAACAAGTGAACGATGAGGAAGTCATCAACTTCTTACAGTATAACGTCATCTCTAGGTTTTACATTCATATATCACTTGTTTTTTACAATCCAATTTATTTTTCTTCTTTAAATATTTATGAATTTTCATTAGAAAAATTTATTGTTTTGAATCATTTAGCTAAATACGTAAAGGGAAATGGTCTTGCCACATCTAAAAACAAAAATCTCATTTGCATCATCAAAAAGACAATATACTTTGAACAACGAAACTTGCACTTCACTCTGGCGAATGCTTTATGGGCCGGTTGAGTCACACCTAAGCCTTCTCTGAATAACTCCACCTAATTCCTGCTATATGGAAAAGAATCCATCCTACCACTGAACATTTACTTTCCTGCTCTCTATCTATCCTAAGAATCCCTAGGCAAGTCATGTCTTTTAGTTCAACGTACGATGGATGCACTGCATAAGTTATAGGAAGAAAGAATGAAAGAGAAAGAAAAATTAACACTCCACCAGAACCATATCAAGAGATGGTTTGATAGAAAGTTTGCAGGGACTACTAGCTTTAGTATGGATGACTTAGTCTTAAAGTGGGACAAAGGCCACAAGGGCAAAGGCAAGCACTTGAAGTTTCAATCCATATGGATTGACCCCTTTACAGTGCACAAGAAGATTGGCCAACACACGTATCATCTTCAATCACTTGACAAGAAGATTGACTCTCACCCTGTTAATGGACAAGACTTAGAATTCTACTTTCAATGACATCTAGGGTCGCGCTCCACACTATGTTCATAGTCTTTTAATTGTTTGCTGTGTTGTTTTGGTTTGTTGTTTTGTTTTCCTTTCTTTATGTTGTTTTTGTTTATGTAGATAAGTGTTGTACGTCACTATGTTCTGGATTTTAAATGTGTATGTGGATGAAGGTCAAAGAGTGTTCTGACACTATAGCACTTGGTCCATCATGTGTCTATCTTTGTTATGTTTGGTTGTAACTTTTGGTCAATGAAGTCTTGAAAGAAAATATGATCCTTCTATAAGGAGAGTTTTGGTCAAACCATGAACGTGTTTTGAAGCTGGGACACCACATTCCTACACTTAGTTTTCTCCTCTCATTTGTTCAAGCTCATCTAACTATTAGATCTGAAGAAGGGGAAAATCTAAATGAGAAAACTTGAATCATAGGCCTTCATATGCTTCTCTGAAGGAATAACTCTCAGTTCTTACGCAAAATTCTCTTTAAAAACTAACAAAGGCAACTCCACCGAGTTACTGTCTAGGCTCGCTAGAAGTGGAGCATTGCTTGTGTTCCTGCGTGACTCTATCATTGTACTGTCTAGTCCTGTTGGCAGTAGAGAAACACCAGATATGAAAAAATATACTCTAAAAATCTTAAAATCGCAAGCTAAAATACCCTTCCCAATATGAAACACTAAGATCTGGATGAATCTTATGTTGTGTTGAAATGAGCAGGTACAAGGTTGACCATGTCTATCCATGGGGTAAGTGGAGAAGTCAAAGTAATCTATGTGATGCATTAATACTCCCCGCAGGACTAAGGCCCTACAGTAAAAATGAACCAAAATAGAGAAGATGGTATTCAACCTGTGTCTCGCCAAGTGTTCTAGTGGTCACAACAACCTCCAAAATGTTGGCTAGCACTCAATTTTTGGAGCCTTCCTTATTTTTTCCTTTATGGTTGCAAACAATATGGCTCATTCCGTGAGCAACCTTTGAGTCTTTTCATTGTTTTGGCTTGTTTGACCAACTATTGACTTTTGGCATGTTGATTGCTTTTTCATAACTTATGGTCCTATTCTGGTGATTTTGAAAGTTTTCCTTTATGTGTATGAGTTGTCCTAGCTATGTATACATTTATCGCACTCATACAAAAATTTGAAACAATTTTCAAGCAAGTGTGGTTCTGATTATCCAAAGGTCTATCTCAAGTGTCGTACTTGTCACTCTTAGCTCTATACAGTCTCACAGAGCACAATGCTTTGCCTTATTGTCCCGATGGTCAATTTCAACATGTTGTTGAAGTATTCTAAGTGTGTGATCACAATGTCAAGCCATCATAGGTACACTTGCTTCCCACATGTGACCATTTTCCTAAAGATCCTTTCGTTCAGACAAGCCCCCTCTCACCATACCCCGGCTAGGCTCCACTATGTAGTCTCAAGCCATAGTGATGTTTCTCTACTTCTTATAAATGCACATCTCTTTAGGATTTCCTCTAGGATAGTTGCAACGCACAATCCCCAATGGTGACCAACCTGCCTTCCTTCCTAGAATTGCATAGAAACTATTGTACGAGCAAGGAATTTTCACCTTGGTTCCTCCCACATAGCCTTGAAAGTTTAAATTAGTTCTTTGAGGAGCGAGGAGTGGCTCCAATGTCCCACTACTAGGACTAGAGATGTATCGTGTACAAATGTGTCTTGGAACTTTTGATTAATACAAAATCTTGTTAAAGACAACACATTCTCATGCATGTGTTGTAGATGTTAGTTAGATTATTATTTCAGCATTTATAATGCATGTTTGTATCACCTTTACTCAGATAGTTGAACTACTTCAGTTGTTTTAGTACTTACTTGTTGGGAATGTGTTGTATTGGTTATCACTGCTGTCTCATCCTTGTGGAATACTCTCCACGATATTAGACAAACCTTTCTTTTTTATTGGTTATAATGTCTGTCACATCCATGTGGACTACTCTACTAGATGGTGTACGTGTTTTCCATTGTACTTTAGTTTTAAACATTATAGCATCCATTGTGGACTATTCCATTAGATGGTGAATAGACCCCTTTTGGTTCATGTGTGTTTCTTCCTTGGTGATACTAATACATCTCACTTAGAGGCTCACTTTACTCTCCCTCTATGTAGTAAGAGAACCTAAACACAAGTTACATTACGCACTCACGAGGCACACCCACCTCACTTTTAGAAGATAGTAGCATAACACTCTCATGTGTTGAACTTAAAGAGTTAAGGAAAATCTTTGAGAGAATGGAAATCGGGTCATTATACTGGATGGGACTCCTACACCAAATGGTGTGAGGTCTAGTTGGGACTTCGTAAGTGGGAGTTCCCCTAAATGTTGGCATGTCTAGCACCATCAACAATATCGTAAGACATGATTTTTTGCCTTCCAATACAATTTGGTCGGCCCAACCATATCTTGGCTCAATTCTTTGACTACATAACACATCTCTTATTTTTTCATAAGTTAGAGTAGTGAAACCACTCACCGTTGGTAAATGGTAGCATCAACCTCTTCACCCAAAGTGGTATTCGCCTTCCTATAGTTGGTCACTAGAGATATCTCCATGGGATTAAAAGTAGTCATGTGAAATATTTGCAGTATCTTGGTGGCATACATGCCTTGAGACAAAAACAATTATCCAATGCCTTTCCATACTTCCATCCCAAGGAAGTAGTGAATGAGACCCATGTATTTCATCTCGGATTCCATTGCAAGGTCCTGTTTGTAGGAGATGATTAGTTTCTCATCACTTGTCAATCCTAAATCATCAACATATAGAACAATGAAAAGCAGTATAAATTGTACCAGAATATGATATAGGTTGACATCTGCTTCTCTTTTGGTGAAGCCCAATCTAGTGAGATAACTATCAATCCTAGTGTACCAAGCTCGGGGTGCTTATTTCAGATCGTACAATGATCGCCTTTGTCTGCACACATAATACTCTTGATCAAATGGCTCAAAACCTTATGGTTTCCCTATTATGCAACCAACTAACAAATAGATAGATCATTGACTTAAAAATTATCCTCTTTGAGGGGTAAACCTCATTTATATTACATAAATGAATAGTTATTGGATGATTCAAATGAAAAAACTTTCTTTCCATATAGAGGAGTCTAATGGTCACAATATAATCAGAGTCTACATAACCATAATAATGTAAGGGCACAACAATAATAATAATTAGCTTCTATGGGGCACAATAATAACAATATGGGGACTACATGGGCACAACCATAATCATAAGGGGCTACATTGGTATTTCATAGACCTAACATGTCCCTCTCCTTCAAAAAAGTGTTGTCCTTAATGCTTGAGTAGTTATGGATGCTTCTGTATGAAATTTTGATCTTCCCATGTCGAATCTTCAGCAGGTAAGTTCTTCCACTTGATGAAATACTCTGAAATTGATCGATTCGTAGTTGGTGAGTTCTTGTTTCTATGACTACTTCAAGTTCCAATATGATTTTTACTTCCTCATCAAGCTCTGGAAATATTGTTTGATATGGGTGCTTGTCACCTATAACCTTATTTAAGCATGAAACATGGAAAAATGTGTGCACTCGGGAATATGTAGGAAGCTCCAATTTAGATGGCATAGTACCAATATTTTGCAACACCTTGTAAGGACAATAGTACTTTGGTGATAATTTATTATCCTTCTTAGCTTTCTTGAGGGACATTTGTTTGTATGGTTATAGTTGTAAAAATACCCATTTTCCTACATCAAAACTTGTTTCATTATGATGTTGGTCTGCCTATTGTTTCATTCGATTCTATGCCAAAGTGAGGTTATCCACTAAGAGTTCGAGAAATTGTTGTTGATGCTCCATGTGATATTCCACCACTTGAACCTTAGAATTTCCTCTTAAACATGATGTGGTGGATGGTGGATGATATCCATAAAGTGCCATAAATGGGGTCATTTTCACTGCAATATGGAAGGAAGTGTTATACCACCATTCAGTGAGAGTTAATGACTTGACACATTTTTGTTTTCTTATTAGATACAAAGAAATGAAGATACCCTTCCAAACATTTTTTTTGTTCACTATCTCATTTTTCCCATCAGATTGAGGAAGATAAGATGTGTTATAAGCTAGTTGAGTACCCAGGCAAGAAAATAATTTCACCCAAAAATTTCCAATGAAAATGGGATCTCTGCTTCCTACAATAATCTTTGGGTTTCCATGTAGCTTTTGAATTGTTTCCATAAATACGGTATCATCTGTGTTGGCTTTAAATGGATGAGATAATCCACAAAAATACACATACTTGGTAAGTGTATCAACTACCACCATGATGAAACTCTTTCCTTCAGACTTGGGTCAACCTATGATAAAATCCATTAAAACCTCCTCCAAATGTTGACTTGAAATGCATAAAGGTTGTGATAGACCAAAGGTCTTAATTGATTCAACTTTATTTTGTTGGAAAACCAAACTTATGAATATCATATTTAAGTCCATCCCAAAAAAAGTCCTTCTTGACCCCATGGTAAGTTTTTAAAAATCCCGAGTTCCCTCCTAAGTGAGAGCTATGAAGTTCCAAAAGACTATTTTGTTTAAGATGGGAATTATTGCAAATATATAAGTGATCTTTGTACCATAATGAATCATTTTTATAGCTAAATGTACCAGATGTACTAGGATCTTGCTGTAATGTTTCAATGAGTATCCACACTTCTTTGACCTTCTTCCATTCATCCCTTTATTCAGTTATGCAATCTAGTTGGGTAATAGAAATAGAAAAAAACAATGCTTCCATATCCTCATCCTTTCTTGAGAGTGCATTTGCAACAACATTTTTCTTCCCTTTTTTGTAGATGATTTCAAATTCATAACCCAACACTTTTGTGACCAATTTTTTTTTCTCTTCTAAAGATAATATTTGCTACAAAAAGTATTGAAGACTATCATGACCTATTTTTACCTTGAAGTATCTTCCCATTAGCTATGTTTTCCATTTCTTTAGTGCATGTAGTATTGCCAACATTTCCTTCTCATAAATAGGTTTTTGTAAATACTTTTCTTTGATTGAACAACTTTGAAACTCAATGGGTCTTCCTTATAGCACTAGAACAACACCAATTCCATTCTTGAGGCATCACGTTCAACAATAAAAGTTTTTGTGAAGTCTGGTGTAACTAAGAATGGTGCTTGGCACATTACCACTTTAATATGTTCAAAGTCTTAGTTTCTTCTGTGGTCCAAGTAAATGGATCTTTCTTTAGTAATGTCATTAGTGGTGTTTCTATTCTCCTATAATTCTTAAAAATATTGTGATAATACCCCATCAACCCAAGAAATCCTTGCAGGTGCTTTATGGTTGTGGGGATTTTCCATTCCTTAATGGATTTAATTTTTTTTGGGTATATCTTAAAAACCTCATGAGATACAATGTTACCAAAATATTCCACCTCCCGAACTCCAAAGAAAAATTTGGAGGTATTTGCATATAATTGTTTCTCGTCCAATAGTTTGAGCACCATGTCAACATGTTGAACATGATTCTTCCAATACTTGCTATAGATTAATATACCATTAAGAAATACAAAAACAAATTTTCTAACGAAGGGTTTGAAAATGGACTTCATCAAACCTTGAAATGTAGAAGTTTCACTGGTACGGCCAAATGTTATGACCAAAAATTCATAATGACACTCATGAGTTCCAAATGTTGTTTCTAGAATGTCTTCAGTCTGCATTCTAATTTGATGATATCCTGAATGAAGATCTAACTTAGTGAAGTAAATTTCACCATGTAATTCATCCAATAATTCATCAATGCTAGGAACGAGAAATGTATATTTAATAGTGATCTTGTTCAATAGAATATAGACACGTCTTCCATGATCCATCATTCTTATGCACCAATACTACTGGAGAAGAAGAATAACTTTGACTAGGTTGAATTATACCAAACTCTAGAATTTACGCAATCATACAATCAATTTCACTATTTTGGGCATAGGGATATCTGTAAGGCCTGATGTTTAGAAGAAACCTCCTGGAATAAAATGAATAGCATGACCATGATCATGAATAGGTGGGAGGCCTTTGGGAGTCTCAAATACCTTGGAGTGATTCTCCAAGGCTTTTTGGAGATATGGAGAAGTAGATGATTTCGATATTTGAACCTCTAGTAAGCATAATTGTGCAATTACACCTTGTTTTTTTTTTTTTTAGAATATTTTCCATGCCGTTAGAGTTAATTATATTTCCTTGTTTCCCTACGATACCCCTTAATTGAACTTCATTTACTTCCCAAAATTTTTTGAAGAAAAGTTCTTAAAAATTAAAATCTATCGTACCTAAAGATTGTAACCATTGGACTCATAGTACAACATCAACACCACACTTTATAATAGAGAGAATTAGACTATTCAATACATATTCCCCCATGGTTAGATTGATATTATAACACTTTATAGAGCAATGTATAATTCCTCTGTTTGCAACAATCATTTGACACTTTGGTGTTGGGTATAAGAAGCAAATTCCTCGGCTATCTTACAGTGAACAAAATTATGGGTACTACCTAAATCAATCAACGATATTACCTTTTTCTTCTTAATATTTCCTTCTATCTTGAGAGTTTGAAGAGTGGTATTTACTTCCAATGCATTACAATATATGCTTTAATTCAGTTCTTATTTTTCTAGGGTTGGTTCTTGATGTGTATCTTCTTATTTTGAGGTTTCTTGTTCCTTTTCTTCCTCCTCTTCACAATCTATGTAAAATAATTTATTATGAGCACACTTATGACCTCCAGTGTATTTTCTATCACAACTGTCACAAAGCCCCTTTTCTCTTCTTCTTCCAATTATTGAGGTGTCAACATTGTAGGTTTTGGAAGGATAGGAGAAACAACATTTCCATCTTTAGAGTTATGAGTGGTTGGCTTCCTTGCTACCATAATTTTTCTTTCAATTTTTCTTGCAAACCTGAAGGCCTTCTCCAATGAATCAGGTTCCCAAAGGAGAATCTCATGTTGGATGTTATCCTTTAAATTCCCTATGAAGATATTAATCATATGCTCCTCTAGAATATCATTTACCCTTATATTCAATTTTTGGAAGACCTCGTTATGCTCCACGATTGAACTCTTTTGTTTGATATTTATCAATTGGCTAAACAAGCTATTTCTGTTTCTATCCTCGTAATGTGTTATCATTTCCTCCATAGATATTGACCAAGTTACGAGTGGTTTACTAGAAAAAAGCCATCACTACCATACAAAATGATTTGGTTATAAATATAAAGTTTCAATGCATACCTTTTGTGTGTGTTTCACATTATGGGGATCAAAATATTGCTCCATCTATAATACCCATGTTACCAGATCCTTTCCATCAAACTACTTCATATCAATCTTTGGAATACGGTGGGTTGTCAATCCAATGTTAGAGTCTATGAGTTCATGATTAAAATTTATTTTGATGTCATCATGAGTTTCATCCAATAACTTTTCACCATTAGAAAGCATTTATTGTAGCAAGTTTGTCGAACCTTCCTTCAAACCTTTCGTGTCTGCTTTTAAGCCATTCTTCAAATATTCCATGTTGCCTTTCATTTTTTCTTCTATTCCATCCTTCAAACCTTCCATGTTCTATTTTGAACTATTATTCAAACCATCCATCTTATATTCCATTTATTTTTTGTTTACTCTTTGTGAGAGAGAAATTGGTTGCAATTGATCTCACAATCTTGATATAACATGTTCCATTTCTTCCTCTTCTTCATGTGTCATAGAAAAGTTTTATGGTTTCTTACTAGTTGTGTCCATTTTTTGTTTCAAGGCAAATTTAAATCAAACAATGATATATACTCTTCACTATTCACTTTGAGTAACTTTAAATTTATTTTTCAAACAAATTTTATGAAAAATTTAAAAAATACACACCTTCTTCTTGTTTCTTAGGAGCTAGATATTACGGTTGTTGTATCTCTATAATTCTGAATCTTAAATATATTAAATTTTGTCGTATAGTATCCCACTCAGTCTTCTTTCCAACTCAAAAATAAGGCCAAGATTGGATTCTTCAAGAAAGATTTATTCCTAATATCCCGTGATGACCTGATTATAAATTGGTTCAGTAGAGCGAACTTGTACGGAGCGTGACGTGTCACATTTTTTACCTTCAACCCTGAAAATGATACCCAAAAAAATACACTTTGTCCTCTTTCTTTCTCTTTTTATCAAAGTTATGATGATTTTCCATAGGTCACGTATTTGATATGGAATTTGGGAGCGTACCAAAACGCTAAATTCCTTGTATCATATATCCGAAAATATAGCGAGACAAGATCTGAAAATTTCATGTGGTATCAATTTCAGCTTTTGAAGCTTATAAAAAATTTTATAGTGAAAATTCCACGATGACCTATTTGAAGTAGAGAAACACTAGAATCCAAAGCTCTGATGCCAAATGTTATGCAACCAACTCACAAATAGATAGACCAACGACTTAAAAATTATCCTCTTCGAGGGCGAAACCTCCTTTACATTACATAAATGAATAATTCTTGGTTGATTCAAATGAAAAAACCTCCTTTCTATATATAACAGTCTAAGGGGTCACAATATAATCAGAGCCTACATAAGAATAATAATGTAAGGGTGCAACAATAACAATAGCGAGCTTCTATGGGGCACAATAATAAAAATATGGGGACTACATGGGCACAATGATAATAATAAGCAGCTACACTAGTATTATAGGGACCTAAAATTCTCTATGGACGCTTCCTCCTCAATAACACCATTGAGAAATGTTGTTTTTAGATCCATCTAGAGGATCTTCCACCCCGTCTTTGTAGCCAGTGCAAGAATTGATCTAATTGATGAATACCTTTCTATGTGAAAAGGGTTTCCTCATAGTCAGTTCGTTCAACTTGAGAAAATTCTTTGGCCACAAATATAGCCTTATACTTTTCTATGCTTCCATCTGCTACATGTTTAACTTTGAAGACCCATTTTGAACCCACAATTGATTTCCCTTCTATGTTGAGCACAACCTCCCATACAATTTTCTTCATTATGAATTCTCATTCTTCCATCATTGCATCAACCCAAACTAGTTTCTCAAGTGTTCCCTTAGAATAATATGCCTCAGTCTCTACAATATCAATGATTAGAGCCATGTAGTTACTGTACCTCCCATGTGACCTCATTTTCCTTCACAAGTTCAAAGGAAATTTCACATTCTCCCTCAGATCGTGTACTAGTCTTTTCATTTCCCCTTTTTTTTTCTATCTTCTGTGGATGGTTCTGCTGGAGTGGATGTCTCCACTCAACCTCCTATATGCTCCTCCATTTATGGTTGCTCCACAACTTCTTGAGTTTCATCCATTGGAGCTAAAATATCCTCTTTGGGTGGGATTTGTATCTCCATCTCAAGGGAGCATCTCATTGCTCTCTCGTCATCAAGCTTTAAAACCCTTCACACAACTATCATTCTTAGGGAGGATAACTACACCTGTTAACTATGTGCACTTTCAATGTAACACACAAAAACTACCAACTATGTTATCAGCTCAAGTTTCTTACTCGAATATTTGAATACATGGAGTAACTAGAGGCTCCAAAAATTATGAAATAATATACATCCTACTTTCTCAGACAGAAATCCTCCTCGAATGTAATCATACCAATAACTCTATAAGGACTTCGGTTCTACAAGTAGACTATTTTGTTACATGCCTCTACCCACAAATGTAGTGGCTGACCTTGGTCATGTAGCATAGATATCGCAACTCCCATAATTCTTTGGTTCTTTCTCTCAGCTACCCCATTTTATTGTGGGTTATGGGGAGGTGTCAATTTTCCTCGAATTCCTTCTTTGGCATAAAATTCCTTGAAGTCATATGAAACATACTCACCTCCATTATCGCTCTTGAGAGTCTTCACCTTCTTTCTATTCTCTTTTTCAACTAGTGCCATGAATTCTACAACTTTTGAGTATCTTATCCTTCTTCTACATGAAGACGATCCAACAGTTTCTTGATAAATCATCAAAAAAGTAAGAAAGTATTTATGTCTGGTAGTGGAGGTTGTTTAGAAGGGTCCACAAGCATCAAAGTGGACTCTCTCCAAAACTTCATTTTCTTTCATATCTCAATCATGGAATTTGTATTTCACATACTTCCCTAATGTACAACCCTTGCATGCATTATGCTACTCAAGTGAGCCTTTAGGAAGGCCAATGGTTATTTGCTACATATTTTTAGGGGTGCTATGGTGAAAATGAGCAAGTACTATGTGTCAGAGTTCACCAACATCTTGGCTCTGCACTTTCTCTGCCTTACTGCTTAATGCAGTGCAATCTTCCACATCAAGTTTGTCCAAGTTCTTCCCACAAACCTCGATCTCCTTATAAACATGTCATCCTTGAGGTGAAGAGGAGATATCGATTACCTCTTAAAGGTTACTGTATCTATCTCGGTTGCACTATATCTTCTGTCATTGCCAAGCTCAATATGTATCTGGAGATATATCTCCTCCAGGTCATTGAAAAACTCTCTAAACCCTATGATGTGGAACAAGTCACCTTAGTCCAAGTACCACACACTCCTCATCACTGTGTTGGCCACGTATGTGACCAAGGAGAAGTCTAACTCGAACTGTGATGCCAATGCTTCACCTTCTACTCCTTTTGTGTTCTTCTTGTTGGACTTTCCATGTGTACACTTTGTAGCATAGTGATTGAATTAATGGAAATTGAAACATTATTCTGAACAAGCATTTGTTCTTTCCCCCTTAGCTGTATTCTGTTTTGGTTTAAGATTTCTTCCCTTTTCCGATCTTTCCTTTCCAGTCCATGTAAAGTTTTCTTCATCCTCTCCCTTGGATGAACTTCCTTTTCTAGTATTTCACCCGATTTCTTCTTGTACCAAATCACATAATAAGAGGTGACAATTTGGTATTTTTTCCCTCCTATTCGCTGATCCCTGGTAGCTATGCCAAATTTTGGGAGCGCCTA
>APFE031168319.1:20215-47423 GCA_000404065.3 Pinus taeda | reverse complement strand
ATGAGATATTCAGGTGCTATGTAATCGTTTGATTGTTAGTGAATGCAAGTTTCGAAGTGAAGGAGGAGCTCATCTGGATCAATGAGGCTAGACTACTACAACAACGTTGGACTACAGGTAGGATCTAAAACACTTGATTTCTTGTGTGATAAATGCATGTTTAGAGAAGGATTGCTCTTAATTGTCTTGTTTGTCACTAGAAAGTCTTAGGCTTCTAGGGAGGTTGGTTTTGTCCGCAAGATTAACTCTTTCCGCATGACAGGCCTTGATCACAATGCTGTTAGACTGGATTCTTGGATAAATGATACCAGGTGCAATGCTCAGTATATCCAACACCAACCGCTATGAGACATGCCTGCAGTATGTACACATAAACCTGCCCCCTGCAGCTTCTGATCCCTATAAGCTATCAAGCAATTTCTACACTTGCGTGTCACTTCTTTCTGCCACTTCATCGCCTCCAGTGCGTGAATCCTTCTCCTGTCCCGCAAAACCGCACTCCTAGCAGTATATCCTGAGATCCACATTGGATCTTACTAGATCTAGCTCCTTCACAATGAGAATCGGTGCTGCAATGTTGAACCATAGATATCCTCGCTATGTGGCTCTTTTTACTGAGCCATTACCCTCATATATCTGATGACTTGCTCGATCAAATTTGTTGACATAACTCTGGATCCATCTATGCAACCTTTGACATTAGCTAGTTCTGTAGCAGAACATTTCCCTTGTAATTAACCTCGATCGTGGGCTTATCATTGGGCCTGAAACCAGCTACTTCATTGCCTCGAACCCAATCACGATCTGGCCCATCTGGACACGCACCAACGCCTTCTTGATCCAAAACATTGTGAGAGCACTAATAGTTAGAATCCATTAAAGGCACGACCAACACACCGATCGCTTCCCAGATTTGACAAATCATTCATCTTGGAGCTTGATTGCATCTTGAACTGGTTTCTTCAAATAAATCACAACCTCCATAATTCCATCTTGCCACGATTAGGCATGCAGAAATCCAATTGATCAGATCTGAAGCCCAATGGCCCATCTCAATCCTTCAACGCAGGCCCTGACCACATCATTGATCCATATTCATACCAAATCTAAATTCAGTTATCTCTTTAACCATTTTCAATGGTGATTTCACAAGCTATAACAAAAAACTTCTGTGCTGATCCTTTTATCCGTTGGGCTAAAATAAATCTTTCACTGAAGTCGTACATTCACAGCCCAAACTCTCAACCATGGCTCTGATACCAATTGTTAAAAAATTTATCCGAGAACACAAATGAATTACAGAGAATTATTGAGAGGAACAAATATAAAAAATTAATGGAGTCAAAATTATTGCATGTAAATGGGCATACTACTATAAGACGTGGTAAGGCATGTGTACCCCTAGGTAATCACTGGTAAAGTCTGGGTTAGACCTAGGTGATAGGGGCGATGTTGGGTTAACAATACCCCGGTCAAAACTTTGAGGGGGATAAGAGCTAGAGTGAGTGAGATTGTCTCACTTAGCAGGTTTGGCTGGAGTTAGTCAAGGAACCCCAAGTCAAGTTTAAGGGGGGAATTGTTAAGTAAACTTGACTCGGATAGAGTCAAAGGAGGTTAAACAATGATGGTTTTGGGGCACATGGTATTGCGCACCCATGGTATTTTGCCGTGGTATTATATGTAATGGAGCCTCTAAAAGGCTGAAAGGACTTCATTGTAATGCAAAAGGCCTGGAGGTCAGTGGTGAAGGCTCACTTGGTTGGATTGGCCAGGGTTTTGGCCAAGGATAATGAAATTTCATTATGATTGGGTTTTTCCCCAGATTTGGGGTTTTCCCAGATAAACATGTGTGTTCATGTGTTTATGGTTATTGCTGGTTATTTTCTTATATATATTCCTCTCAGTAATTATTTATGTTATGTAGTAAATTTCTTAACAGGGTGTTCTCTACGCATTTTTGCGAGAAAATGCCCTAGTTGGCCCCTGGGATTGCGAAGTGCACTTTCCTGGGAAATAGTCAGGCTAACTGAAACTATGCATTGTGTAATTCCAAGCCTCAACATGCCCAGATGGATTGTGCTCTGCATAGTTTCAACATAAATTTAGCTCACTGGTAGCCTACACTATACTTTGAGTAGTTCCAGTTGTTAGTCTCCTAGCCTTTCCGAGACAAAAATGCACAATTTTCCCAAGAAATCAACTAGGTGTGTGTTGGGCACGGATCCCCCAAGGCAACTTCTAGGGCTTAAAGCCCAATTTGTTACTACGTCCGATGTAAAGACTCCATGAAGTGTGGGTGCGAAGTTGTAATTGAGTCACAAGGTTTTTCGCCCTTACTTTTGTAATGTAATGTAGGCTTGAGAGTTCTACCCATGGTCTGCAGACCATGGGGTTGTATAAATAGAGTGAGGCTCTAAGTTGTAAAAACAAGGAATTATATCTAAGAATCTAAGAGAATATGAAGCATTGAGTCTTGGTTGAAGTGTAAAGTCATGTCTTGGGTCATAGGATAGGAGAAGGATCTATAGCTGAGTGCGTAGAGGCCTAGTAGTCCGCAACTAAGTGCGCAGACCCTTGTAGCTGAGTGCACAGGGTGAGTCAAGTTTGTAACTTTTGGAGAAAATAATAAGGATAAGTTTCTTATCATTCTATGTGTCTTTTTCCTGTTTTATGCATTGAAGTATATTGGGTTTGAATTGTAAGTTTACTATTTATTTACTGGGTGAACTTATATGAATGTGTTGAATAAGAGAATATAAGATAAGTATCCATTTACACAAAGTTAACTAATAGTTATACGAAGATAAGTAAGATCCGTAGTGTAATTTAGGGAAATACCGTAGATCACTACCTTAGCAGTGGGAAATCACCTCAAACCCTGATTAGGGCTACGTGAAGGTGATTATAATAAAGTGTGAAGGCCTCGTAGGATAGGAGAGTGCGCGAAGTGACTTGTGCGAAGTCATTCTTGGTTGGACTAAGTCGACCCCTTAGACATCTCAAAGGTGCGGAAACTTGGTTCTAGTATCTCCCCATACTACTTCGGGTGAGACCACAATCCATGCTCCACGGGCTATTTCCAAAAGGGCCAGTAGTACAAGGATTTGTTTGGCTAATTAAATCTAAACCTGGGTTAGGCCCCATCAGGCCAACAAATGGTTTTGTTGCCGAACTAGAATCTGCATAGAGATGTCTGAAGTCGCATCACTGGAATCCAACCAAGAAGGAGATTGAAGGGTGGTTGGATAGGAAAATTCATGAATTCATAGTGTAGGAGAATAGGAATCCATGACTATTAAAGGAAGTTTGGTTGGACTGCTACCTGTACGCAGAGATCCACAAAATTTTCTTCGCATCTTTCCCTACCGAGTTGTACAAGTGGTTCGCAAAGCTAGTAAATAGCCAAGGAAGGTGGAAGCTCAACGGACCTATTTTGTGGACCCCATAGTTGGTGCGCAGATTGGAAGCATCAGAGGATATGATTATGTGCACTGTTGATCACTGGCTTGATCTGATTATAAGACGATTCATTACTGAGTTCGTGGTAGATACTTCGGTCAGCTATAGCGAGGCAGAGTGATGCTTTCATAAGGGACCACAAGGTAAGAACATAAAGTCTCTAAACACTTCGATTAAAATTCTATTGTGCAAAAAGAGGATTATGCAACTACATTGATGTTTGGAGCTATGCGAAGTGGGAGAATTTATAGAAATGAAGGAAGTGCGGGACTAGAGACTAGCCCCTTGATTTCACCTCCTTGAAGGGACGAGGAAGAGATCATGAAGGTATCTCAGTGAAGTCTGATCCATTTGATAAGGTAAAGGATTCTGTGCATACCACCTCCACCCACACCACCACCAATTTCACTGTCATCACCTCCATCTTCACTCGTACCACCTCTGCCACCACCGCATTTTAATGTGGCAAGCTCAATAAAGTTGCCTGTGTTCAAGGGAGTAGGAAATGAAGATCTGGACCAATTTTGGTTCATTGTAAAAGCTGTATGGCAAGCGCAGGGAGTTACAGATGATAATATCAAGAAAGCAACATTGGTTAGCACTCTGTAGGATCACGTGCTAAATTGGTACATCAAGCACTCAAGTGATAATCTGAATGCGAGAATCGCGGTTATCCAAGCTACGCCAACTAGGGAGTTTAGCAAGCCGAAGTCAGAAGTGTAGTCGATCATTGGGTTCAAAGAGATCACAATGCTACTAGGTGAGACTCCTTGGGAGCTGGATTAGAGGTTGAAGTGCATGATTCACGAAGCTAACATGACTTTGACAGATGGACAACACCGCGAATGGTTTGGAGCATCACTATCGCCGCATTTGAGGAATGTGCTATTGCAACAAAGGTTAACAACTCAGGTAGAGGCTTTAGAGATTGTGATGAGGCTGCATGAGACCCTAATATATGATCCTAACTTGGGAGTTTAGCAGATCCACATGCAATTGAAAAACTTATGCCTCGAGATGCAGAGTCTAAAATAGGACAGAATAGTCCGACCAAAAGCACGCAAAGAGGTGTGGTGTGTGAAATGCAAAGCTCAGGGTCACAATAAATACCACTGCCCAATATTCATGATTTACCTCATGGGAGGGGGACCAATGCCATTAAGACTAGAAGCACAAGAAAGACCGAGGATGACACCTACTCTGTGGTGCGCAATTTGTCAAATAAGGGGAAAGCATGCTAAAGACAACTACCATTTGTTGCAAAAGTACACGCAGAACTCGCAATAGTTGTTTTGTAATTTCTGTAGATCGGTGGGACATGATGAATGAACATGTAGAAGTTATGAGCTAATGATGAATAGAACTCCAAAATATAGGGTTCAGGCCGAAACACAACCCTTAGGCTAAGGCACAGGGATGGCATGAACCGATTCCAGGGGCGCAGACGAGGCCAACATGGAGGAGGACCTAGGAGAGGTCATGAACAATTGATATGCTACACTTGTGGAGGGCCAGGACATTATGCCCATGATTGTACAAATCTAATGCATCCTTCATGTCTGTATTGTACCTTGTTTGATCATGAGACAGAGGATTGTCCTACATTGATAGCTAGGCTACGCGACAAGGGGGGACTACCACCTCCCCCGACTTAGAACCTGCAAATGATGAGGTTTGAGTCATGTGAGGATTATCCAAATGTGAATATTGTGCTTCGAAGTGGAATTACGATGGGAGATGATAAAGGAAAACAACTCAAAGAAAGTACTTGGGTTTTCAAAGCTCCAACGAAAGAAGCAAAGTTTGATTTGGAGTGTGCTTGAGAAATCTTTATGGAAGCTAAGAAGAGCTTCGCTGATGCCTCCACCTCAGGAAGCAAAGGTAGACCTGAGCTAGAGGTGGACCCATCGATGCTCACAATGTTCTTGGAAACGTGCATGAAGCTACTCCGTGACAGTAAGGTTGTAAAGGGATTACAGGAACTCATTAACAGATGCGCTAAGACTGTGCATAATCTGAAAGATTGGAAAACAAAAGACAAGAACATGAAGAGAAATGAGGTTAACCACACATATTGGAGAATATGAGATGGACCAAGTAATTTTAGATTTAGGGTCAGACCCAAATGTTTTATCGAAGTAGATATGGGAGCACATGGGGAGGCCTACGCTGCAATGGTCTCCTATTCAGCTGTGCATGGTGAACCAATAGAAGATAATACCCCTAGGGCGATTGCAGGGGAATCACTGTGGATATTGAGGGAGTGAGCACACTAGCAGATTTTGAAGTGATAGAGATTGTTAATGATAGCAATCCCTACCCCACGTTCTTAGGAATTGATTGGACCACTGACATGAATGGGGTGATTAGTTTGAAAAAGCGCAAGATGATTTTCGAAAAGAAATCTCTGCGTGTAGTAATACCATTGGACCCTGCTGAGTGATTAAGCTACACTAATCCAATGCACGCCTATGAAAGTGACAACGATTTGGACTGCATCTACAAGATAATCGTGTGAGAGAAAGACTAGGTAAATCCCACTGCAGATGGATGAATTTCATGGGAGCATGAAAGCTCCTGTACTTTAGATTCAGATGAGGAGATAGAGCAGTCATAGAAAAGGTTACACGAGGTAACCACGTTAAACTACAATATGATGACAAGATTGTTGTGCTATGTATCAATGGAAACAAGATATTTACCTACTTACGATAGATTAGGAGAGGTAGCTGCTTTCCTAGACCAATTTGAAAGGGAGGTGCCAGAAAAACAATGATTCGAAGCCTTGAATTGGGTACTATGCGCTACGCCTGTGAGGTGGTGGGGTACGCACAAAGGAAACGTTGATGACTGGTGCATCTGTAGGAGGATGATACACACATAGTGTGGGAAGCATATGGGGCGGCCGACAACTAGATACAATGGCCAGGATGGTCTGTGTGCACATCTGTCCAGATGGGTACATACCTATGCTAAACCACCTACGTGGATGCACATGAACTTCACGATGGTAAATATGGACAACAAGCTTGTGTTGAGGGGTAAAATGTGTGAATGGATCCTCAAGATGGAATGTGAGAGTGTGGAAATAACGGGCACACAAATGGTTTCCCATGCAGAAGCCTTTCACGAAGTGTGTGGAGCGCTGAACAAGGTATGTAATGTACAATGAAGGGATTGGGACCTATGCATTCTAGTATTCCTATGGGCTTATAGGGCGACATGCAAGAAACTGATGGGATAGATGCCTTCTAGGCTAGTTTATGAAGAGAGCACTAAAATACTGATGAAGTATATCATGCCTAGTCCGTGCATAGTAGCGCCCACAGATACGAGAGATTACAGAGCCTTGAAAGAAGGGATCATGCGGTTGGATGAAGAAGAATGCTTGGGACCTGATGAAGAGATCTAGTGGGGTAATCTTAGGCTCCAAGAACTCTTGAATTAAAAATCTCATTTGAGGGAGAAAAGCGCCATGGTGGAAGAAGAAGTCAAGAAGCTGGAGGGAGGAATGAAAAGGGATTTTCTTGATAAAAGGATCGTGGTGATAAAACAAGATGCGCATGATAACATTGATAAATTTAGAGACTACCACCAAGATTTGATCAGTTTGATGCCTTGGATTAGACCGTGTATTACTAAAAGGATCATAGATGGCAGTGAGATGCAAATGGTAAAATGTGTGATGCAAGTAGTAAGGTTAAAAGGTGAACTTTTCCAAGGAGAAGTAAATGATGATTGGGTAAAGCCGTATACAGGTGGTGCGTTCACTTGACTAGCCGTGGGAAGCATAGTCTTAGCGCTCTAGGTAGTTGAAAGGAAGTGTGGGACTATAAATTACTCTGCCTAAGAGCTATGCAATGCCAAGGCTACGCACAAGAGTGAAGTGTCACAGGGTCTTCAACAACACAAGGGTAGCTGCGCTACTACATGGGTTGGATGGAAAGTAACTATTCACGATTTGATTCTTGGTTTGAGACCAAATGGAGCAGTCAAAAAGCATTTAAGGCGAGCTTTATGGGCTATATTTGGGAAAATATACCGCCAAGAGAGCATTAATGGACCAAATTTGGGGGGAATGGTCAAATTTGAATTCAAAAGGCACTATAAATTACAAAGGGCTACCCTGCAAACAACACTTGGTCATTTGAGAATTGAGTTGTTGTGCACCCAAAGACTTCTAAACCTAGACCTGTTGAGAGCATTGTTTGAGCACCCACTTGAGCAATTGAGCGATTTCAGAAAAAACAAGATGGCAGCGTTTCAAGAAGCCAGGGATATCAAATAAATGATTGTTGAAGAAGCCACCCAGACCATGACCATAGACGATGCCCCTGAAAGCATCGGGATGGTTGTGAATATCCCTAAATCACCGTGCACACCAAGACCCAAGAAGGATAAGCTGCCATGATTCCGGTGCATGTGTCCCCTTGAAACCCGCTGTGAACTAAGTTAACAATGGAATAAAAGGGGAAAGCGGTTAATTTGGAAACTGATGAGGAGGAGGAAGACCTTGAGGACATCTTGATAGAAGAGGATGAGGATAAAGACATGGAGAAAGAAACCAAGGGCATGGACACTCTAACTAGACTGCCCACCTATGTTACTCCACGAAAGGGGAAGGCGAAGGTACCCAAGGATATTGATGAGAGTAAAAGCTTTCTACAAACTTTGCTGCTACTCAATGATATCATTTTCGAAGGAGCGCAACTGGGATGGGCGACGAGTTTGAAGTTCGAATATTGGGATCTTGCCAACCACAAGAAATTTTGTCACTTGGCAATCACGCAGCTCATGAAGCTAAAGAAAAACACCGCGGTGGGAGTCGTAGAGTTGGAGCCGCACAACCACTTGCGCGGCGTCAAAAAGGGAGGGTTATTGAACTTGCTTAGTGGAGTTTAAGGCAGATTTCCATTACGTCTACATCAGGGCATACATGGCCACGGATGATATTATCTTCAACATACTTGAGGCATGGCTGCCAGAGTGGCATGCTTCAGCCACCTCTGTAGTGGAAGTAGACAAGTCTACTGCACAGAAAACAGAGGAGGCAAAAATGAGGATGGCGGAGTTGGTAGAGAAGAGACGAAAAGAGGCCACAACAACAAAGGCATAGGAGGTGTGGGATGCTGTGAAGGAATAAACAAAATAGTAGAAGGCTATAATAGAAGTGCAGAAGGTAGTAGAGAAGGAGCACTAGGGTTGGAAGTCAGCTTCTCCCGAGTAGGAACAAGAGATGGAGACAAAGGAGGGTGGCACGGACCCACAAATAGCGTCAACACAGTTAAAGCACTAGTGCCCAAGAGAGTAGGTGGGGCTATGAAAGAATTCGAAAGCGTCTAAGACTTCTTTCAACTCGATCACCCTCACTGAGGGAGATTTGCATGATATAGGGGAGATGGTGCATGATGTCATCACAGAGGCCCTCTAACAGTTGGGGGAGGAGAATTAGATTATGTTGGGGGCCCTCCAGGCACAGTTTTAGGAGTTGCAGGTAAGCACTCCTCAATATGTTACTCTCTCAACCAACCTCGTAGTAGGAATAGTTGTAGCCGAGAAAATGTTACGTGCTCACATGACTAATACGATAGTGCTGCCAGAGGGGGAACTGGTTACATAAAATGAGGCTGATAGGCCCACGATTAGTGCGTTAAAGGGAATAGGGATAAAAATGGCTACACTCCCTCAGGAGACACTTTATGTCCTGTAAGACGGAGTGACTATAGAACTACAGGCCAGGGAGGGCCACGCGCTACAAGTGTTAAGCGAACAAAGAATAAACATAGAGAAACTGAGCTTGCAGCATGATGAGGTAGTCACACAAAACTGATAGATGGTGCAGGTGGTTGAGGAGGCCTTCCAGATGGTCCCTGAGTTGGCCATCCCAATAGAGGTTCCAGCAGAGGTACACATTCAGAGGTTAGCAACAGGGGTGCGTGAGGCATGAGACGAGATGGCCAAGGTTCAGTTGGAGGTGAACCTCTAGATAGCAGAGCTGCGGTTGAAGGCACAACCTTCAACTCCTCCAAAGGTGAGGGAACAACACACCAATTCCATCACAATGGGCATAGAAGAGATCAACAGTGTAGTGAGGGAATGCACCAAAATGTTGGAAGAATCATTCGAGGTTCTCACCGCTCTACAAGAGGACCTGAACATACAACGCTTGGAGATAGAGGCATGTGAGCTACAACAATAATATGTCGACATATAAGGGACAACTCAGACATTGGCCCTTACACAGAGGCTCACACTGATGCAATAGGCCAAGGCACTTAAGGAGAAGGTAGATGCGGCATAGCAAAAAGAAGCGGTGTTGAATGCATGCGTCCAATTATGGATTGGGGAAGCCTTCATTATCACAACATCAATTGAAGGCAAGCTAGTGTAGATGTAGGGCACATAGGAGCAGATATAGGGAAGTAGTTCAAATATCGCATTCTTTGAATAGCACATCTAGGAGATATAGTAGGCAGCCGCTTAGTGCTTTGCCAACCTTGCAGCAGTCCAAGCAGAGTTGGGAGGTCTCCATGCAAATATTTCTGCATAGACAGAGTGACTCGAGGGCAAGTCACGATGTCTGCATTGGGGGCCTGTTGGGCACAAGATCCCCCAAGGCAAGTTTTGGGGCTTAAATCCCAAGTTTTGACTACGTTTTATGTAAAGACTCTGGGAAGTGTATGCGCAGAGTGTGAAGTTGTAATTGAGTCACATGGTTGTCCACCCTTACTTTTGTAATGTAATTTCATCTTGAGAGTTCTACCCATGGTCCATGGACCATGGAATTGTATAAATAGAGCAAGGCTCTAAGTTGTAAAAACAAGGAATTAGATATAAGAATCTAAGAGAAGATGAAGCATTGAGTCTTGGTTGAAGTGTAAAGTCATGTCTTGGGTCATAGGATAGGAGAAGGCTCTGCAGTTGACTACAAAGAGGCCTAGTAGTCCGCAGATGAGTGCACAAACCCCTGTAACTGAGTGCACAGGGTGAGTTGAGTCTATAACCGTTAGAGAAAAAAATGAAGAGAAGTTTCTTTTCATTCTATGTGTCTTTTTCTTGTTTTATGCATTGAAGTATATTGAGTTTTAATTGCAAGTTTACTGTTTATTTTCTGTGCGAACTTATAGGAATGTGTTGAATAAGTGAATATAAGATAAGTATCCATTTACATGAAGTTAACTAACAATTATAAGGAGATAAGCAACATCCATAATGTAACTTAGGGAAAGAGCATAGATCACTGCTTTAGCAGTGAGAAATCACCTCAGCCCTTGATTAGGGTTGTGCGAAGGCGATTATAACAGAGCCAGAAGGCCTTGCAGGACATGAAAGTGTGTGAACTGACCTGTGTGAAGTCATTCTTGGTTGGACTAAGTTGACCCCTCAAACATCTCAAGGGTGCAAAAAACTCGGTTCCAACATCCCCCCATACTTCTTTGGGTGAGACCTCATTCCACACTCCATGGGTTGTTGCCGAAAGGGCCAATAGTACAGGGATTTGTTTGGCTAATTAACTCCAAACCTGGGTGAGGCCCCATCAAGCCAACAATGTGTTACATGTCAGTCCTCAAGTTACTTTTGGTTTTCAACTAAAATTTTCTTACAATGAGTGTTTTACTATCTACAGGTATCATAGGTGTCCATCAATCTCTTAGCAGTACAAGTATAATGACTTCCAAGAGAGCAGGATCAAAAGACACATTCGAAAGCAGTACTAGGGATGTGGTTGAACAGAGGTCAATGAGCCTTCCCATGTACACAGACACACACCTGTTCATCAAGAAGGATATCAAGATCACATGGAAAGACATCATTACCATATTTTTAGGCAGCTTTGAGGAGAATCTAGAGGATAGATAGGTCTATGTGAACATCCATAAGTCAGGACTATACAAGGTTGCATGTAGGTTTATCATATTACCTTGTGCAAATGTGATCCATTGGATTGTCTCACACACTAATCCAGAGACAATGATACTGAGAAATGTCATTGGAACAAGGATTTCTTCCTTTAGGACAGAGGATTATTAGGAGATATATCATTTTCCATTCCCAATGAGTAGGATGGATGCACCATTCTACACTCCCAACAGTAGCACGAACACAAGAGATATCTTGAAGTGTTGCATAAAAGATCCAGAAAAGTTTAGGATGACACCCCACTAGAAATACAGGATGAAGACACTCAGGAAGGCATATCGGTTCTTGGTCATCTTCACATGCCTCTTATATGGCCAAGGGAGCATAGGGACCTTCCTGCAGAGTTGGGTTGCTATGTTGGATAAAATAGAAAGTGAAGGAAAACCATTCAATTGGTTCGACATGTTGTCTCTCCAGTTGAAAGTGCATATATCCAATGCTCAAAGTTCACCCAAGGACCATAAAGCAAAGTTCTTCATGTCTGCATATTTGCTCGATGCAATATTTACCTGTCCACAATTTCCTAGCATGGGTTAGGCATGGATACCTTTAGAAAGTTCTGTGAACGTATATTGCAAGTTGCTCTCAGATTGTAGCTACCAAGGAGTCATGGCTAGAATATGTGACCATTTCATTACCCCTATATACACAATGATCTTTGAACAAGATCCGCCCTCCATGTCCTTGGAAACAATGGAGGCGTTGCTAAACATTACATATTTGTACGCCTCACCCAAGGGAACCTTCATAAGGATGTACATTGTCGAGAAAGCTACGCATGTGTTGTTGAGGTTCGCCACAAACAAGTTGGTCATGAAGTAGGTTACATAACACATCTCGATAGGGTTGTCAGATGGATCACACAGGAAGAATAAGGCACCATGGCCAACACTTCCTGTACGAATCAAGTTGTACGCGATCAAGAGTTTGAAAGAATAAGATGGTGAAGTAGAAGATTTCAAGAAGTTTAAGTTCGACACTAGGAGTTTCAACCCATATGACCCACATGGTTTATGCAAGGACCACTGTGCGAGAGTGTACTATCCTTGGATCCATGGGGCGTGTCATTGGCCAGAGGAATACCCATGGAGATATTGTTACAAATCCTCTAGGCTCAATGAACTAGTCAATATTGTAGTGGAGTGGCTAGTAGCACTTATGGTAGCAACACCATAGGGGGTAACTACAATAGCAACAACAGTCAGAAAACCTGTCCAAGGAAAAGGCAAGAGGAATATTGTCGAAGGCACATAGACGGAGAAAAGCTACAAGTTTAAGGAAGACCCACTTGTGGAAAAGGTAGCTTTGGAGATGGATGTGATGAGGTGACAACGTGACAGGAGTATAGCGTAAAGAAAGAGATAGAAGAAAAGGCTAGAAGATACTAAGTGGATGTTACAGAAAGTCTAGCAGAATCTCAAGGAATAACTGGAGCTACGCATAAGAGAGAAGGAAGTGCAACATGAGCATGAATAGGAACATGAACAGGAATAGGAGAAAGTTCAAGGCACATAGATAGCACAAAATGTAGTAATACATGTTGAAGTCTCTGAACTAGCAGTAGATGAGGAACAGGGTGAGCAGTCGTAGGAACATGAACTTGCTCTACAAGATGTAAAGATAGTAGAAGAAATAGACATCGAGGTGGAGCACCCGAAACATAATCAGGATACTGACCTCATGCCAAAAGCAACCGAGGTCACTCCATATGCTTCACCAACTCCAACAGTAGAGAAGGTTCAAAGTGAACAAGGGGATACCATTCTCCTTGGGGACCATCTTGGAACAAAGGTGTATAACATAGCCTTTGATGAGTCATAACATAGAGTTGTACAAGCACGTAGAGTGCACACCCTAGATGAGAATGCATCGCCTGTGTACTTGGAAGTATTGGTGATTGTGTAAGATGTATGGAGACACCCAGCTACCTTGGTCGATGCTACAAAGGCTTATGCTGAAGCCATGAGATCTAGTGTTATGTTCTTGATTGATCTGAATTGGATCCATGAAAAATGATCAAAGTGCCATGACTATATCAAATTAGGACAGACTTCAAATTTATGAACAAAGAGTTATCAGGGAGACCTTTGGACAGTGGCAGTTTGTAGCGAGCAAGGAACGACAAGGACCTTGGTCAAAGCACGTTGATCGAGGCCCATGGAGACTGCACAAGAGGCAAAACTAGCAGCTAGAAAGCTTGGATCGAGAAACAAAGGCCATTTCTGATGCGTGATTAGTGTTATCATGCATCGATAGGCAAAACCCCTTGAGAAGGAAAAGCCTTGAGTGCTTAGTTGCATGGGAAGCCGAGAAATCGTAGGGAAAGCGCTAGGGTGAAAGGCGGGTCCCACACTCCAAAACCTATGGTATATCAGAGGCACATTGGGGCGGTAAGTGGATTTGGCAGAAAACGAGCGATTCCATTCATCGCATGACATGTGTCTAGTGGATGAGGGAGAAACCCACCTCTCATCGGGCGCTAATGGTCGAGCAATTCAACTGTGTGAAATGAGTGAACACCGTAGGATTTGGGGGCTCCAAATCTAACGGCAGAGATTGCGCTTGATGGAGAAACCAGATTTGATAGGGGAATTAAGCCATGGCATATAAAATTTTGAAGTCTTATTTGACTTCTGAGTTGGTGGATGAGTCATTCCATAGTGTAACTGAAATACCAAACCATTGAGGAAGAGCTGTCACAGTTTGTGAGAGGACAAGTGGCCTCTTCCTTGTGGGACATTGGTGATGACGTAGAGGTAGGGAACTCCAAGCGAACAACAAGTGATCTGAAGGGGCAGAAGAGGAAGTGAACCATCAAAGACAGATTAGATTTAAGCCGTGAACAAACAGAGAACAAGATAAAGAAGAAAAAAGGAAGAACTAGAGAAGAAAAATAGTGAACGAAAAGGCGAAAGAGACAGTGAAGCAAGAAGCAGAAAATAGAGAGCCGAGCTGACCTAAGGCAATATCGGGCATATAGAACCAGGCTTGAGAGATTCAAGCCATCCCTGTGAGTGTATCTATTGGGAATTGAGCACCATTGGACTCATCCCATTAAATACTAGAGAGGTCGAGACTTGGTAAGGAAAGAGTCTGTGCACTCTAGTGGCTTGGGGAATCCAAGAACCACCCTACTAAACATCCTCTATTTAAGGAGTCTCAAGTTGAGTTCCTCATTGTAAATATTTACTTTAAAGACACAATAAGAGAAGGCCGCCACTGAAAATTGGACCGGAGACATAGCCCTTGGAGGATAGGGTGGAATCCTTATTAATTTGTTGTGTTCTTGTATTTGCTTACTGTGATTCTCTCACTGTATTCCATTTCCCAGTGTCTGTGTATTTTGCAATCTGATTGATCCATTGCCTAAAATAAAATAGACACACACCAGAACATGAGTCTATAATACCTTAATTCATTATTTATTTAACTGAGATCACTCACGAGTGAATTTCAGATCAAGTGGTATCAGAGATCTAGGCTGTTAAGGTTAGACAAGCTTGTGTTGGTTTAGCTGTTGAATGCTAACTAGATCAAAGCTCAAATTATGAGAAGGAGAGTTGGTCAAAACTAATCCTGAAATTAGGAGAGTCTATCACGGAAGACAATGTCAGAGGAATGTTCTATGGGGCTAGACCCTCCATTCATAGATAGTTTCCTAGCCATAAAGTCCATGGTAGAAGAAATGTATAGGGACTTTAGAAAACATAAGGATGAAGATTCATCAGGCTCTAAACAAGACAAAGGAGAAGATGAGTCACATTCCCATGACCACTCAAAGGGCAAAGGGAAAGAGGAAAGCTTTCTCACACCTCCTAAATGCCCTAAAAAGAAAGCATCTTTGATCAAACTAGATGTTAAATTTGATTTACCTATATATGATGGAGAGTTGAATGCAGAAAAGCTGGACAATTGGATTAGACAAATTGATGTTTATTGCAGAGTGTAGAATATTGATTTAGATAAGAGCAAGATTCAGCTAGCAAGCCTACACCTTAGAGGCACTGCCTTGGTTTGATGGGAAGGCAGGACCCAAGCTGACATGAAAAGACATGGTAAGACTATATTTGTCTGGAGTGAATTTGTTTCTGCAATCAAAAAGCAATTCTATCCATTGGCCTACGTGTAGCAAGCCATGATGAGTTGGAAAACTCTTTGATAGTTGAAAGGGCAAAGTGTGCAAGGGTACACTAAAGAATTTAGAAAGAGAGCATTGATTCTAGGAATCTCATTAGACTCACCTGAGACTCTGTTGAAGTACATTGGTGGTCTACACACCTACATGAGGCACACTATCCTCATGTTTAATCCCACTAGTATAGATGAGGTATCTATACAAGCTACTCATATAGAAGCTAGAGGAAAGACTGGAAGTCCAGAAGTTGGGGGATCATCCCAACCCTCTGTTGAATGATAAAGCACAACTATAAGTGACTAGACAATGCAAACTCAAGTTTTCTTTTGGGTCAACATTTGTAGATGAGGTTGACTTAGACATAATTCCTTTTGATATGTGTGGAATTGTTTTAGGAAGTCCTTAATTGTATGATAGAAAAGATATTTTCTATAGAGTTGAGAACAAGTATCTACTTGTTAAAGATGGAATCGAATACTTTGTAAGAGCTCATAAGCTCAATAATAATTATACTCTCATAAACTCAAGGCAGATGAAAAGAATGATAAATTCATGCAAACAATTCTTACTGATGGTTGTAAAGGAAAAGAACCCTGATAAAACCAATGGTATTTGGAGGGTTGTAATGCTAAACAACAAGCTGATTTAGAAAAGGTTGTTTCAGAGTATGATATCTTGTTTCAAGAACCTAAAGGTTTTCCACCCAAAAAGGAAATAGTGCATGATATTATTTTGCAGCGAGATGCTCCATTGCCTAACATTGGAATGTACAAGTTATTTGCTTTAGAGAATGCTGAAATCAAGAGGCAGGTGTAGGAGTTGCTTGAGAAGGGATTTATCAAACCATGCACATCATCATGTGGGTCACCAATCGGTTTGGTGGGAAAGAAAGATGGCTCGTGGAGAATGTGCATTGATTACCGAGCACTAAATAAGATAACAATAAAAAATCATTATCCCCTTCCTTGCATAGATGATCTTTTAGATCAATTGAAAGAAGTTGTTTATTTCTCCAAGCTAGACTTGCATAGTGGATACCATTAGGTCAGAGTTGCAGAACAAGATGCATGGAAGACTGCTTTCAAAACAAAGCAGGGATTGTATGAGTGGTTGGTTATGTCTTTTGGCTTAACTAATGCTCCTACTATTTTCATGAGATTAATGAATGATGTACTCATACCTTTTCTTGATGAATTTTTTATTGTGTATCTGGATGACATTTTGATATTTAGAAAAACGTGGGAAGAACACTTAAAGCATGTTAAGCAGACACTAGATGTTTTGAAAAGAGAAAACTTTATGTTAAACTCTCAAAATGTGACTTTGGAAAAACATCTCTAAATTGTTTGGGTCATATAGTAGGGGGTGGTGAATTGAAGATAGATCCCTCTAAGGTGGCAGTCATTGTAAACTAGCCTAAACCCAAATTTGCTACAGAAGTTAGAAGCTTCTTAGGAGCAACAAAATATTGGAGGAAGTTGATTTCTAACTTTTCCTCAATTGCAGCTCCCTTACATGCTTTAGCAAGATTGAACAAGGTGTTTTAGTGGGGAGGCAAACAACAGAAAGCCTTTGACACCTTGAAAGAAAAGATTAGTACAACACCTGTACTAGCACCACCTGATCTTCAAAGACCATCCAAATGGATGCCAGTGACTATGCCATGGGAGTAGTGTTGACACATCATGGTGAACCCATATGTTATCATTCTGAGACATTTAATTATGTAGTAGTTAACTATCCTACATATGATAAAGAATTGTATGCATTAGTATAGAGTTTGAAAAGTGTAAACATTACTTAATGGGCAAAGAGACAATAATACATATTGATCATCAACCACTTCAATATCTACACTCCCAAACTAAGTTGTAGCAATCAAGACACTATAGATGGATGGGTTTTCTGCAATAGTTTCATTTAGTCACCAGATATAAAAAGGGCATACACAATAAAGTTGTAGATATGTTATCTAGACCCATTATAGATGCATCTACTATACTCAAGCATAATTATGTGTTACATGAGAGTTACATTGAACAATATGCTCAAGATATAGACTTTAGAGATGTATATGCAACTTCAAGTCAAGGCAAACGAGTAGAAGAATTGGATTATCATGTAAATGACTAACTCTTGTATCATTGTGGGAAGTTATTCATTCCACAAAATGAAAGAGTAAAGATATTTTGAGAAGCACACACTTATCTAATATCAGGTCGCTTTGGGGTAAGTAAAACAGTTGCAACGCTGCAAAGATTTTGTTATCGACCAAAAATGAATGAGACAGTTTCTAGATATGTAAGAGGGTGTACTATGTGTCCTAAAAGCAATCCCAACAATAGAAAACTAGGCTTGTACCCTCCATTACCAGTTCCTTCTCACCCTTGGGAAAGTGTTTCCATGGATTTTGTTGGAGGAATGCCTAAATCTAGAAAAGGTCATGATTATCTATATGTTGTTGTGGATAGGTTTAGCAAAATGTGTATTTTGATACCTTGTAATAAGTAGATTCTAGTTGAACAAACTGCAAAACTGTTTTTTGAACATGTATGGGTTCATTTTCGATTACCCAATTCCATTGTATCTGATCGAGACACCCGATTTGTGGGGAAGTTTTGGTCAAGTCTGTGGGAACTAATGGACACCAAATTGAAGAAAATCACAACTTTTTGTCCACAAACTGATGGCCAGATAGAAGTAGTTAACAAGACATTGATCCAGTTACTCAGAGGATATTGCAGCAAGCATCCTAAGCTTTTGGATGAACATTTATGTTATGTGCATCATGCTTACAACAGAGCAAAACATTCTTCTACACAGAGATCTTCTTTTGAGACCTGTTTTGGTTTCACACCAAGGTCTCCTTTGGATTTTTTCTTTGGTAAAGCCACCACAGTTGAGGGACATAGTGATGTGGATAGGGAAACTAGGTTCATTGAACAAATCCAGGAGATCCACCAGGCAATACAGGAACAGTTGGAAAAGAGCCAAGCCAAATACAAGGCAAAGCATGAAAATCATCAGATGGAGCATAGTTTCCAAGTTGGTGACCAAGTCTGGCTATATATTAGCAAAGACAAAATGCAAGGTGAAGGTAAAAATCTAAAGCCTATCAGGTATGGACCCTTGAAGATACTTGAGAAGATTGGTGAGAATGCTTTTCATCTTGATCTACCAGCTTACATGCACATCTACTCAGTCATAAATGCATATTGCTTGAGATTGTTTGAACCTTCACTAATTGAATATCTCAAAGAACAGATTCAATTGCCTTCTATTGATGATCTGCTACTTGAATATCTTAATGAACTATAGGAAGACATAGTTTTGGACAGGAAGGTGAGGACGACGCACAAGGGAGATGTTGAGTACCTCAGAATAGGGCTCAAAGGTTCAAAGTTGAGAAATGAAAAGTGGATAGAGATTAGACAAGTGAGACAATTGTACCCTCACTTCGTCGATGCTTGAAAACCAACTTTTGGTGGTCCAAAAGCTTTTTCAGTGGGAACGCCGTGATTCAAATTGGATCCATGAAAAATTAGCAAAGTGCCATGACTGTATCAAATCAATATAGACTTCAAATTTATGAACAAAGAGCTATCAGGGAGACCTCTGGATAGTGTTAGTTTGTAGCCAATAAGGAATGATGAGGACCTCAGTCAAAGCACGCTGATCGAGGCCCATGGAGATTGCGCAGGAGGCAAAACTAGCAACTAGGAAGCTCGGATTGGGAAACAGAGGCCATTTCTAATCATGCATCGCTGGGTAAAACCCCTTGAGAAGGAAAAGCCCTGAGCACTCGGTTGCGGCCGGGAAACCATAGGGAAAGCGCTAAGGCAAAAGGTGGGTCCCGTGCTCCAAAAACGGTGGTTTATTAGAGGCACATTGGGGCGGTAAGAAGATTTGGTAGAAAACGAGTGATTCCATTCATCACACGATGTGTGTTCGGCTGATAAGAGAGAAAACTTCCTCTCATCATGCGTTAACGGTTGAGCAAGTCAACCACGCAAAATGAGCGAACGCTGTAGGATCTAGGGGCTCCAGATCTGACGACAGAGATTGCGCTCGATGGAGAAATCGAATTTGACAAGGGAATTAAGCCGCGACATATAAAAGTATGAAGTCTGAATTTACCACTGAGTTGGTGAATGAGTCATTCCATGGTGTAACTGTAATACTGAACTGTTGAGGAAGAGCTAGTGCAGTTCATGAGAGGACAAGTGGCCACTTCCCTATGGGATGTTGGTGATGACGCAAAAACAGGGAACTCCAAGTGAACAATAGCAGGTGATCCGAAGGGATGGAAGAGAAAGTGAACCGTCAAAGATAGATTGGCTTTAAGCCATGAACAAATAGAGAACAAGACAGAGAAGAAAAAAGGAAGAACCAGAGAAGAAAAACAGTGAATGAAAAGGCGAAAGAGACAGTGAAGCAAGAAGTAGAAAATAGAGAGTTGAGCTAACCTAAGGTAGCATCAGGTAGAAAGAACTAGGCTTGAGAGACTTAACCCATCCCTGTGAGGATATCTGTCGGGAATTGAACACCATTGGAGTCAACCCATTAAATACTAGAGAGGTTGAGACTTGGTAAGGAAAGAGTCTGTGCATCCTAGTGGCTTGGGGAATCCAAGAACCAGCCAACTAAGCATCCTCTGTTTCAGGAGTCTCAAGTTGAGCTCCTCATTGTAAATCTCTGCTTTAAAGACACAATAAAAGAAGGCCACCACTGAAATCTGGACCAGAGATGTAGCCCTGGAGGATAGGGTGAAATCCTTATTAATTTGTTGTGTTCTTGTATTTGATTACTGTGATTCTCTTACTGTCTTCCATTTTCCAGTGTGTGTATTTTGCAATTTGATCGATCCGTTGCCTAAAATAACATAGACACACACCAACACATGAGTTTGTAATACATTCATTCATTATTTATTTAACTGAGATCACTCACGAGTGAATTTTAGATCATTGATAGCAGAAAATGAGTGCATGACCAAGGAGTTGCAAGCAGGAAAGTAGAGAGAGGAATAATCAACAAGATCTTCCAAAGTAGAGATGAAGATGTACATACTTATTGAAGTATCGACTCTTGAGACAATCACGCGGATATTGTATGACAGGTTTTTCACTGTGCACAAGGTTATTTTCCACCTAAATGGTCATCAACAGTGCTACACCAAGATAACATGAACACTCACAGACATACATGTCACAGTTGATCATGTACATACATGGACAATGAGGTACAATGGAGCCTCACTTCACTTGCATAAGATGATGAAGCCACATGTGGAGTTGGACAAATCACACATCCGGATTCAAATCCAGAACTATGAGGAACCCCCACTATTCATCACTAGTATTGAGGCTTTGTATGCACAATTGTACAGGATCTTGGATGTCATGGTAAGAAATTATGGCACTCTGTCGTTTGGTACACTCACGAAGGCCAAAGAGAAGAACCAAGTCAAACTAAATCTTTATGAGTACTTCAATAAGTTGATGATAACAACCACCAATGTAGATTTGTAAGTCAACATAGATAACATGCAGATGTACATCTCCAGTCCAATCTTGCTCAGGACTAAGCTGCTCATGTTAGAGGATGAGTTAGAATGAGGTTCCAAATCAATATACCTAGAATCAATGGAGGCAATAGTTCATTTCTAGAAGGAATTCATCGAAGAGTATACGAACACCATTTCATACTATTAAGCATGGCATCAGTTCATCATTGAGGATCATGGTGAGAAGGTTGATGGGATGGTCTTTCCACAACCATTTGATTCTTAGTGTCGTCTTGTATAGCTCACTCAAGCAAATTTTGTCCCACATGGGTATATGTGGAAAATGTATCATTTTTGTAAACATGATGTTAAGTGAAATTCCAAGTGTCATTGGTGGAATACAAAAAATCATATGTAGTGTAAAGAGTCATGAGGGTAGTCCAAGAGTTACAAAGGGGAATGTCAAGGGTCACCCCACCCTTTATTATAAATAGAACCTCATAACTCATAGAATGGGCTTTTGGGAGCCAAGAGTTTGCTAGGCATTGCTTAGAGAGGTCTTGGAGAGTATTGTGATGAGCCTTGGCTTCTCCATATTGCAGAGCAAGTACATCTCTTTAGAGGAGTAGATGGTGTTAAATGTAGAATTCCACTATTGGGGCTAGTGGCTATCATGGTTGTATGTATGGATGGAACTTTCACTTTATATAATATAATAGAGCCAACATGTTTCATGCATATGTTGTTATTGTAGTTCGACTATTCTAGTTACTTTAGCAATGCATGTAGTTTTAATTACTCATTGATGTATGGACTATTCCATATGTGATTGTATGAATCTTATTGAAGCGAGTTGTTGGTTTAACTCATCACTTTGGATTGTCGACTATTCTTCTTTCCAGTTTGTGATGTCATTTAGCTCGTGTGTTCCTTTTAGGATGCATACTTTTATAGGCTTCTAAGGGATACACTTATTTTCCCCTTCCGTGTGTTAGAACCTACCCATGCATCTCTCCTGATTTGTTTCAAGGTAACACACTTGCTTCTAACAAGGATATCTTGCTTACCTCTATGCACTATCGCAGTCAAGGCATAATTTTACTACCCATTCCTGGGACTCCTACTCCAAACAGTTTGAGGTATAGTTGGGACTTTGTACTGGGGAGATCCCCTGACATGTTGGTGGCTCCAACACCATCAAGACATTGAAAAAGAAATATTTTTGGATCATAGGCCAATTACTCCTTTCCTTTTAAACTATGTGAATTTCAACAAGGGATATGGAAATTCAAATGCTTTAAGAAAGTGTTAATGTGCAAACCCAAGTTCATCTAAAAGACGCAAGATAAGCAAATATTACTTTATTTCTATAATAACTCCTTCCCCTAGTCCCATGAAATGAAAAAAATGATTTTCTTTGATTAGCAGTAAGATTTGTGGATGATGGTACACTTACTTCTTTAATAGTTAAGCTATGTGATTTGCGGAAAACTTCTGAAAAATAGTTTGAAAAACCATATGTGGAATTTGGCCACTTACTTCTCTCCCTAATTAATTTATGTCTCTATTTCATATACAAATGAAAAAATATTCTAATTGATCCAGTAATTGAGGTTATTCAAGCAACCAGGCATACTGAACAGAACAAAATGTAGAGATGAAGGTAATTCACTAAAGGTTGCTAATGACCTCAAAAAAGAGAAAATACAAGGACATATTTGTTTTCTCGTGATTGCACAGGTTTAGCCACAAAAAAATGTGCGTGTGCATATGTTAGATAAAAACCACGTGGGAAAGAAAATAAAATTCAATTCAATTCCGTGGGATCAGAATAGGTACCCGAGGTCCTGAAAAAATTCCAGAGAGGTGTTGAGCGCCTTGTAGAATGGTTATGTAGAGAGAAGGTCCTACAAACAAAATCTTTAGATTAAAGAAAAGATAAAAGTATGCTTGTCATTATTATGGTAATGTTTTTTTGGAAAGTGTGTACCAAAAGACACCTCCTTAATAGTTGATTGTTACCTATAAAGGATCACAGACAAAGGTTGTGCTCTTAGTGGAAAAACTTAGATAAACACAACTTTATAAATAGTGGAAACAACGCATACATAAACATAAAATAAAACAAAGAGGTAAATAAACAAACAATGCTCAATGGAGCAAACAAGTCAATAAAATAATGGAAAAATCACACTTTATTGATTGCTGGTAGTAGACGTTGAATTAAATAGATGAATCTTAGACACTTGAATAGAATTCTTTGAGCTATGATGTTAAAAAATCCTCTGAAATGGTGGTTCTTTTCCTCAATCTCTTTGCAAGTTTCTCCTCTCTCTCAAAGAAGTATGAAGACTCACCAATGGTTGATTCCTCTTTTCTCACTAAAATGATGGATTGCTTAGAAGAAATATGCCCAACATGCTAGTGCTCTTACTTTCTTTGGATTCAACAATGGAATGGTGGTTTGCTTTGATAGAAATTTGGCCAACATAATAATGTCTGATAATTTTGTTCTCCCATGGCTAGTTTACATAGATTTTTTTGAATCCTTCTTCCCTCTCTTGGTTCATGCATGATAATGACACATGAGGACAAGATGGTTCCATTAAGGGTTGCATATCTTCAGGGTGACTCGAATTTGACTATTTTGGACTGCGATCTTGTCAGGGAATAGACTCCAAGTGTGTGGAGTGGTCCCAAATCGCTGATTCATCCATTTCTTTGACCATGAATTTTGAAGGATATTCCACATGTGCGTGGATATCGAAGAAATAGACATGACATCTATTGGCTTGAGGGAGCTTGGACCTAGGTTCAGAGTTAGCTGTGCTAACCAAAAAAACCCTACACTACCAGCCCTTTCGGGAGCATTCTGTGTAGCACAGGCTACAGTCTCACCCAAGGCAGTTGTTATCACTTAGAACTAAAAGTTTGATGCATATAGTTACATGCCCTAGTTTGATGACAAAGGTCTATGTTTAAGCTGGTTTCATTTTTATTTGTCTCACTTAGGATTCAGAGCTTTAAAGGTTTTTTAGCTTAAATCATACTCCGCTCCTATTGGCTTTCCTCCACTCATCATTATTCCAAAGTCATGTCTTGTCTATGCCAAGTCACCGTGTCTTTTAGTGATTCCGCAGCGCAGTCTTATTTGCCCATTTTGCAGCGCAATCATAGTCTAGCAGTTTCGCAGCGCGTAATGATTAAGCAGTTTCGCAGCACATCATTAAAAAATATAACTAACAGCATTGTGAAATCATGGATTCGTGCATTCCGCAGCGAATCTTTCCCGAAATGTCAAGTCCATAGGTGAGTCAGCATGTGTGTCCACTCATGTCAGTTTGAGTACCTCTTGAATCATGTCTGAACGTTCATTTGCCGCTACTCCACCAATAGATTTTTGATATGCATGGAAATATCATTCCCAAGAGATTTTACCGTGCATAGTCCTTAATAATGGTCGTGAGTGTTGCATGAGTGACCAGTCATGTTTCAATTTGAATTTCAAGCGAGGTTGTTCAAGCGAGCCTGATTACAAGCGAGGCTGAATAAAAAAGAGGAGCTATATCACCATCTCGACCGGAGCTGTTAGAATTTGGATGTGAAGATTTCAAAGTGAAAATGGAGAGAAAGGAGCACATATCCGGAAAATGTCAAAGGAATGAACCTGAAGGCCTGGACATAACGTTGAGAGATGAAGGCATGAAGAAGGCATTTAAAGATGCCGAGTGCTGGAGATTTTGTAAAAAGTTACAAGGAGGGCATGCACAGGTAACTAAAGAATTTGCGCTAAATTTCACTGGTTTGAATTCAAAGGTAGCCATGTTAGAGATATCGGTTTCTCGAGAAGCAATAGCTACTGTAACCGAGATCCCAAGAGGACAGGAAGAATGGTTCAAAAATTTTAAATTTGATAAGAATCCTTGTAAGGAGTTCTTAAAAGAGGCTTATGTAAATGAAGACTTCACAAAAGCAGTGCCTAGGTATTATCTCAAGGAACATTATGCTCTTCTTTTCACCTGCATACAGAAGTATTTGACCTGTGAAGGAAGGTACAATAAGGTTTATCCTTACCATTTTAAACTGCTCTTGCATTTTACCGGGAAAGTCTCCATAGACATTCCGTTGTATTTATTTCGCAGTTTAAGTAAGATGTGTGATAAGGTGCAGCTGAGGAAAGAGGATTGTGAAACCTCTTTATTTCATCATGGTCTGATTAAGTTGCTGGTTTTAGATGGCCTCCAAAAGATAGGCAGAGACTGGAATTCTTTTATCTTCATGGCTGGATTCCAAAGTAAGACTGGTCTTACTCCACAACCAGCTAGAGAGTTTACAATTGCTGAGCTTCAAAGGGAGGTAAGAGCTAAAAAGCAAACCAAGCCACAGCTACCAAAACCAGTGAAGCCATTAGTCATTCAGGAACAGCCTCAGAAATCAACAAAGGAGAAGACTTAGGGTAAGAAGACTGTACCTGAAGCAAGAAAATCTGAAGCAGTCTCAAGGGTAAGGACAAGAAGCCAAATTAATAAAGAAAAGGGTAAAACTATAGCTGTCGAAGAGAGCCCTGTGTCTAAGGCAAGCCTAAATGATTTATTACAGGCTATTGAATTAGAGCAGTCCAAACCAATTCAGATTGATTTGACACAGTCACCATAGGAAAGTGTTAAGAAAACCAAGGCCTCAAAAAGGCTTAAGTTTGATGAGCCAGCTCAGGAATTCATTTTTAAACCTAGAAGACCTATGACTAGAAAATTCCAGCAGGTACAGGAAGCACTGCCTAAAACAGAGGAAACAGGGGAAGGGACACGACCTCAGCAAAAGAGCAGCACAAATAAAGCAGCCATCACATCTCAAGGAGATTATGTGGCAGCCATGAAAAGCCAAATAGAAGCAGCTAAAGAAGAGATTAACCAACTGAAGAAAGCCGCTGAAGACCTGAAGGCAGAGCTAAGCCGGTTACCTAATAAATGAATTCGCTCTTCAGGAAAGGTTTTGTCCCCAATTTTTGTTAATTTTGCTTAATCTTAATGATTTGAAGATGTTTAAATCCCTGCTACACATATGAAACATCAAAGGGAATTTTTGGCAATCGATGATTGGGTGATATAAGTTCTCGAGTCAAAGAGCAAACTGTTTTAAATAAAACAGCAGTTTCGTAGCGCGCTACGAAACTGCTGTAGGTGATGATTTAAACGCAGACAAACAGTTTGATATTATGAGCGGGAGTTTTTGAAAAGGAGACACTTGTCCATCACTATAGCCTACAGCATATCTAAAACATGGCAATGTTCCATACCTTGGGTTATTAAAGGCTCAGAAAAGTGTTGTTACATGTTCGAGCAAATTGTGGAAAATAGAAGCCGAGAAGCAGGGAACATCTCCTAATACCACGGGGCAGATAGGGGTTCAGCATTCAAAGGCCAATATGGCATATTTAAATGTCCAATTTATCCATTTGAAAGAATACCAGGTGTCAAAGGACGAGGAGTAGCCACTATGGCATGAAAAGAGAGTTAGAGTCCTAGTTAATTTAAAACTTTTTTAAAGTTCCATTCAGCATGTTATTTGTATTTAATAGACAGTTAAATAGCTGATAGGTGTCATTAGAGATAAGGATCGAGTTATTAAAATTCCCCTCATGCTGGAGGAGGAAACTCGAATTAGTTAGAATAAGGATTCTATATATAGCTGAGACAAAAATGTAATGAGGGTTGGAAATTTGATAGCAGAAGTACTGTTTTAGCTTATGTAAAGACCATTTTCAGTAATACAAAGAATCTACTTTTCTTCTCAGGATTCATGAAGGATTTGTCATGTTCAGAATATGTGTTTTTTTCTTTCCTTAATGTCTTTTTTCAGTTGCATGGATGCATAATCACTCAGAATTCACTGATTGTGCTCTGACTTCCTGTATGCATGTATGAACTATGGTTTTATGTAAGTTGCATTCTGAACATTTAAATGCTAAGTGCCCTGACTTCTATGCAAAGGTAGTGTCATTGTTTACTGAAGTATGATTGACTCCATAGGCCCAATGGGAACTTATGAAATGTTTATCCAGCCATTATATTTGTCTATGTTGTTACACCACAAGAGTTAGCCATCTTATCATTAATCAAAATCAATAACCCTTTTGAGAGAGCCCTCTCAGGCTAAGGAGGCTAAGCCTTAGTCAAAAGCTTGGTTTG
>APFE031168319.1:0-17906 GCA_000404065.3 Pinus taeda | reverse complement strand
AGGAGCAGCTTGATGATAAAAAAAAGCAAAGGGTAGCTGAAAAGTAAAGATGATCCTCCTCTTGAAAAAGGGACATTCAAATTTCTCTCCTCCAAAAAGAAATTGACAAGACTACTTCTGTTTTTAGTATTGAGAATGAGATTGCAAAAATTAAAATATCAGTCCCTTTTAATGAATTTCTCAAGGTAGACAAATACAGAAGCAAAATTGTTGAAATGCTTAATTCACAACCAGGAGTGGCTGATATCCTAAATATACAAGAAGATAATCCTATTATCTGTTTGGGCCCAAGACTTGAGGATGAACAAAATGAAGAGTTTCCTCCTTTCTACATAAGCATTGCCATTCATGATATGACTCTACATAATGCTATGTTAGATTCAGGAGCGTCACATAATCTTATGCCTAAGGTAATCATGGAAAGACTGGGGTTAGAGGTTACTAGGCCATACAAGGATTTATTTTCTTTTGATTCAAAGAGAGTCCATTGCATTGGGTTGATAAAAGATCTAGTTGTGGGGCTTACAAAAATTCCAGCAAAAACAACTGTTATGGATGTTGTTGTTGCAGACATTCCACCTAAGTTTGGAATGCTTCTTTCAAGGTCATGGGCAACAAAGATTAAGGGCACAATGCAGATGGATCTTACATATGCTACCATTCCAGTGTTTGGTGAACAAAGGAGGCTATACCAAGAAACAAGGATGGCCTACATGGTGAGGAGCAAAGAAAAGCCTCAAAACTTTCCTATTTACTCATGTGATACTGGCCTTGGTTCAGCTATTCTTTTCAATGAATCAGTTGGAAGAGAATTAGAAGACAAACTTGCAGAAAATCAGAGTCAAGAAGGATAGCAAGGAGATGAAGAAGAAATCATGGGCTGTTGGACATTGTACTTTGATAGATCAGCAGGAAAAAAAGGGGCAGGAGCTGACATTTGGATCACTAGTCCAACTGAAGAAAGTAAGTTTCTCTCATATAAATTAAACTTTGATTTTACCAATAATATGGCTGAGTACAAGTCTCTAGTCTTAGGTTTGGAAGCCTTGATAAAGTTGAAAGCCAAAAATATTGTTGTTTGTGGAGATTCTGAGTTGGTAATTAAACAAATAGAAGGTTCATATCAAACCAAAGATGCAAGAATGAGAGCATACAAAAATTTAGTGTTGGAGATGTTAGAAAATTTTCAAACCTACTCTTTTAGCATCAAAACTAGAGACCAAAACTCTATTGCAGACTCTCTTGCTGTTTCAGCCAGCCTATTCATTATTCCTAAGCACTCTTCTGATGGTTATGAAGTGGAGGTTCACCATAGACCAGTCATACTGGATAATATCATAAACTGGCAAGTTTTTGAGGATGATCAGCATGTAAGAAATTTCATTGAATTAAAGGAAGAGTTTGAGCACAATCAGATAGATCAGAAAAACATGTTGATAGAGCCAAAAGAAAGTTCTGAAGTCTTACAGTTACAAAACAATTTAATCCCCAAGGGCCTCATTCCTTTGGAAAAATTGTTTGATCAAAATGATGTGTTCAAAGCACCAAGATTACAAGCTAACGAGGAGGAAGTAGAAAACTGTAATTTAGGTGACTCAGTTATGCCTAAAATAGTCAAGATTTCAAAGTTCCTTCCAGCTAATATGAAGATCAAATATGTTGAGATGTTGAAAAGATTCATTGATGTTTTTGCATGGAGCTATGTTGATTTGAAACAATATGATTCTTCAATCATACAACATACCATCCCTATTAAGCCGAATGAGAAGCCTTTTAAGCAGAAGCTAAGAAGGATTAATCCTCTTCTAATGCCTCTAATTGAAAAAGAAGTGAAAAATCTTTTTGATGCCAAAATTATTGTACCAATTAGATTCTCAAAAATTGGCTTGCTAACTTGTACCAGTTAGAAAAAAGAATGGGGAGATCAGAATTTGTATAGACTTCAGGAATTTAAACAAAGCTTCATTGAAAGATAATTACCCTCTCCCCAAAATGGATTTTATTCTGCAAAACATTGTTGGTTCACAAAGGATGTCTATGCTTGATGGCTTCTCAGGGTACAATCAGATTCTTGTCCACCTAGATGATCAAGAGAAGACAACTTTCACTACACCATGGGGAACATTCATGTATGCAAAAATGCCCTTTGGCCTCATGAATGCAGGAGCAACTTTCTAGAGAGAAATGGATATTTCTTTTGCTGAAGAAAAGGACAAATCAGTGGTGGTTTATCTTGATGATATCACAGTTTTTTCAAAGAAGGAAGAAGACCACTTAAAGCACCTTGAAAGGGTCCTACTGAAGTGTAGGAGGTTTGGTATTTCTCTAAACCCAACCAAAAGTATTTTTGCTTTAACTTCTGGCAAACTGCTTGGACATATTATTTCTGAAGAGGGAATTAGGATTGATCCTAATAGAGTTAGTGCAATTCAAAAGTTAGATTTACCAAGGAGCAAGAAGGAAATTCAATCTTTTCTTGGGAAAGTTAACTTTGTTAGAAGATTCATCCCTAACTTTGCTGAAGTGGTTAAGAACATAACAAAGATGTTAAAGAAAGAAGCAGATTTTAAATGGACAAAAGAAGCAAAGAAATCATTTGAAGAGATCAAGAAAGCACTTACTCAAGCACTAGTCCTCATCAGCTCGGATTTTACCAAGGAGTTTCTGATCTTCACATTTGCTTCTGATGACACAATTGCTGGAGTTTTATTGCAAAAAGGAAGCCAAGGTACTGAACAACCCATTTCTTTCTTTAGAAAGACATTGGCTAATGCTGAATTGAAATATAATATCTTAGAGAAACAAGCTTATGCATTGGTGAAAGCAATTAAGGATTTCAGGATCTATGTTTTGCACTCGCACATTATTGCATACGTGCCAAACACTGTTATAAAAGATATTCTTACACAAGTTGATCCAGATGGAAAAAGGGGAAAGTGGATAGCAAAGTTGTTGGAGTATGACACTGAGATCAAACCCACCAAATTGGTAAAGGGTCAAGGCCTAGCCAAATTGTTGACTCAGTCAAATCTGGACTGTATTGATATTAATTTAAGCACAGAAATCTCAGAAATTTCTGAAAATGAAGAAGAGATGGTCTAAATAAATGAGAAATTCTTGATCTCAGAATGGTATAAGGATGTAGCATTTGTTTTGCAGCATAATAGAGCTCCTGATAACCTATCAAAATCCAAAGCTCGGTTTACCAAGTTAAAATCTCTCAGATATTTTGTGCATGACCAAAATTTGTTTTGGAAAGATGCAGGAGGGATATTATTGAAGTGTCTCATTGAAGAAGAAGCTGACAAAGTAATTGATGAGTTTCATAAGGGAGATTGCGGAGGTCATCACTATTGGAAAGCCACTGCAAACAAGGTTTTAAGAGCTGGCTATTTTTGGCCAACTATGTTTAGAGATATTTATAAAAGGATAGCCACATGCCATGAATGTCAAGTGTTTGAAGGGAAGAGAAAGCTCATGCCAATGCCCTTGGTTCCTATTTATGTTGAAGCACCTTTCCAGCAGTGGGGATTAGATTTTATAGGGGAAATCCATCCTCCCTCATCAGGACAGCATCGCTGGATTCTCACAGCCACCGATTACTTTACAAAATGGATAGAGGCAATACCCACAAGGCAGAAAATGATTCAGTGATTATTTCTTTCTTAGAAAATAATATATTATCAAGATTTGGTTGCCCAATCAAGATCATTACAGATAATGCTCAAGCTTTCAAGTCCAAAAGAATGATACATTTTTGTCATCAATATCACATTTCCCTTGGACATTCCACTGCTTATTATCCACAGGGAAATGGTTTGGCTGAGTCTTCAAATAAGAGTCTTGTGAGAATCATTAAGAAGCTGCTGCAAGAAAATAAAAAGGCTTGGCATTTAAAGCTGAAATATGCCTTGTGGGCTAACCGGATTTGCACAAAAAGATCCAGTGGGACATCACCATATGAGCTTGTGTATGGGACAGAGGCTATATTCCCAACATCTCTCGGAGTACCAGTAATGAAGCTGATTCAAGGATTAGAAGAGGAGCCAAATACTATACAACGAAGGATAAATCAGCTAATAGCTTTGCAGGAGAAAAGAAATGAGGTGTTTGACGGTCATCAACAAAGCCAGAACAGGGTCAAAAGAGCATTTGACAAAAAGATCAAAGAGGTTACATTCTAGATTCATGACAAAGTCATAAAATGGGAAGCTAGAATTGAAGAGAAAGGTAAACATGGTAAATTTGAAAATTTGTGGAAAGGGCCATATCAGATTTCTGCTTTCCATGGGAATAACACTTATATTCTGCAGGAGGTTGATGGAACACCATATGCTGGAGGACTTGTTAATGGCAGGTTCTTAAAGAATTACAATTGATTGAATCTCGACCAAGTGTCTCACAAACATTGTATATAATCGTTTTACAAGTTTTTCTTGTTGTAAATAAATGACAAGCTGAACAGGAAGCTTAAGCCCGAGGTGAAGGCCCACAAAGCTAGAAAGGAATGCTTGTCAACTCTGTTTATGTTTTCATAAATTGAACAAAGCACTGGACCTACGATTTCTTAGTGTACTACAGGAGCACACTATCCCAAGTGGAGCCACTGTTATCACTTAGAACTAAAAGTTTGATACATATAATTACATGCCCTAGTTTGATGACAAAGGTCTATGTTAAAGTCGGTTTCATTTTTAATTTTTCTCACTTAGGATTGGGAGTTTTAAAGGTTTTAGCTTAAATCATACTCCACTCCTTTTGGTTTTCCTTCGCTCATCATTATTCCATAAGTCATGTCTTGTCTTATCCAAGTCACCGTGTCTTTTAGTGATTTCGCAGCGCAATGTGATTTGCCCATTTCGCAGCGCAATCATGGTCTAGAATTTTCGCAGCACGTCATGATCAAGCAGTTTCGCAGTGCATCATTAAAAAATATAACTAACAGCGCTGCGAAATCATGGATTCGTGCATTTCACAGCGAATCTTTCCCGAAATGTCAAGTCTGTAGGTGAGTCAGCATTTGTGTCTACTCATGTCAGTCTGCGTACCTCTTGTATCATGTCTGAATGTTCATTTGCCACTACTTCACCAATAGAATATTGATATGCACAGAAATATCATTCCCAAGAGATTTTACCGTGCATAGTCCTTAATAATGGTCGTGAGTGTTGCATGAGTGACCAGTCATGTTTCAATTTGAATTTCAAGCGAGGTTGATTTCAAGCAAGCCTGTTTACAAGCGAGGCTGAGTTAAAAAAGGAGCTGAACCATCTCGACCGGAGCTGTTAGAATTTGGCTGTGAAGATCTCAAAGTGAAAATGGAGAGAAAGGAGCACAGATCCGGCAAATGTTAGAGGAATGAACCTGAAGGCCTGGACATAACGTTGAGAGATGAAGGCGTGAAGAAAGCATTCAAAGATGCCGGGTGCTGGAGATTTTGTAAAAAGCTACAAGGAGGGCATGCACAGGTAACTAAGGAATTTGCTCTAAATTTCACTGGTTTGAATTCAAAGGTAGCCATGTTAAAAATATAGGTTTCCCCAGAAGCAATAGCTGCTGTAACAGAGATCCCAAGAGGACGGGAAGAATGGTTTAAAAACTTTAAATTTGATATGAATCCATGTAAGGAGTTTTTGAAAGAGGCATATGTAAATGAAGATTTAACAAAAGAAGTGCCCAGACATTATGTCAAGGAACATTATGCCCTTCTTCTCACCTGCATACAGAAGTATTTAACCTGTGAAGGAAGGTACAATAAGGTTTATTCTTACCATTTTAAACTGCTCTTGCATTTTACCGGGAAAGTCTCCATAGACATTCCGTTTTATTTATTTCGCAGTTTGAGTAAAATGTGTGACAAGGTGCAGCTGAGGAAAGAGGACTGTGAAACCTCTTTATTTCATCATGGTTTGATTAAGTTGCTAGTTTTAGATGGCCTCCAAAAGATAGGTAGAGACTGGAACTCTTTTATTTTCATGGCTGGATTCCAAAGAAAGACTGGCCTTACTCCACAACCAGCCAGAGAGTTCACCATAGTTGAGCTTCAAAGGGAAGCAAGAGCTAAAAAGCAAACCAAGCCACAACTACCAAAACCAGTGAAGCCATTAATAATTCAAGAACAGCCTCAACAATCGACAAAGGAAAAGACTCAGGGTAAGAAGACTGTAACTGAAGCAAGTAAATCTGAAGCAGTCTCAAGGGTAAGGACAAGAAGCCAAATAAATAAGGAAAAAGGTAAAGCTATAGCTATTGAAGAGAGCCCTGTGTCTAAGGCAAGCCTGAATGATTTATTACAGGCTATTGAATTAGAGCAGTCCAAACCAATTCAAATTGATTTGACACAGTCACCACAGGAAAGTGTTAAGAAAACCAAGGCCTCAAAAAGGCTTAAGTTTGATGAGCCAACCCAGGAATTTATTTTTAAACCTAGAAGACCTATGACCAGAAAATTCCAGCTGATACAGGAATCACTGCCCAGAACAGAGGAAACAGGGGAAGGGACACGACCCCGGCAAAAGAGCAGCAAAAATAAAGCAGCCATCACATCTCAAGGAGATTATGTGGCAGCCATGAAGAGCCAAATAGAAGCAGTTGAAGATGAAATTAATCAACTACAGAAAGCTGCTAGAGACCTCAAGGCACAGCTGGGCAAGTTGCCTGATAAATGAATTTTCTTTTCAAGAAAGGTTATTTTCCAAATTTTTGTCAATTTTACTTAGGCTTATGGTTTTGAAGACATGTAAATCCCTGTTACACATATGAAAAATCAAAGGGAGTTTTGGCAATCAAAATTTTGGGTGATAACATTCTCGGGTCAAAATCAAGCTGTTTTAAATAAAATAGCAATTTCGTAGCGCGCTACGAAACTGCTGTAGATGATGATTTTTAACGCAGACAAACAGTTTGATATTATGATCGGGAGTTTTTGAAAAAGAGACACCTGCCCATCACTACAACCTACAACATATCTAAAACGTGGCGACGTTCCATACCTAGGGTTATTTAAGGCTCAGAAAAGTGCTGTTACATGTTCGAGCAAATTGTGGAAAACAGAAGCCGAGAAGCAGGGGACATCTCCTAATACCACGGGGCAGATAAGGATTCAATGTTCAAGGTCAATACGACGTATTTAATATCCAGCTCAGCCAAATCTAAAGAGGACCAGGTGTCAAAGAACGAGGAGTAGCCACTATGGCATGGAAAGAGAGTTAGAGTCCTAGTTAATTTAGAACTTTTTTTAAAAGTTCCAGTCAGCACTTTATTTGTATTTAATAGTCAGTTAAATAGCTGATAGGTGTCATTAGAGATAAGGATCGAGTTATTAAGTTCCCCTCATGCTGGAGGAGGAAGCTCGAATTAGTTAGAATAAGGATTCTATATATAGCTGAAACAACAATGTAATGAGGGTTGGAAATTTGATAGCAGGAGTACTGTTTTAGCTTATGTAAAGACCATTTTCAGTAATATAAATCATCTGCTTTTCTTCTCAGGATTCATGAAGGATTTGTCATGTTCAGAATGTGTGATTTGTTCTTTCTTTAATGTCTTTTTACAGTTGCATGGATGCATAATCACTCAAAATTCACTGATTGTGCTCTGACTTCCTGTATGCATGTATGAATTGTGGTTTTATGTAAGTTGTATTCTGAACATTTAAATGCTAAGTGCCCTGACTTCTATGTAAATGCAATGTCATAATTTACTGAAGTATGATTGACTCCATAAGCCCAATGGAAACTTATGTAATGCTTATCCAACCTTTATATTTGTCCATGTTGTTACACCACAAGAGTTAGCCATCTTATCATTAATCAAAATCAATAACCCTTTTGAGAGAGCCCTCTCAGGCTAAGGAGGCTAAGCCTTAGTCAAAAGCTTGGTTTGGAATAGTTACTTAGAGTCAACCTGACCAGCAGCCTATCAGGACTTGATTTTGAGATAACAGCTTCGTCAAGTCCGACCATTCCATCACATATATGTAATGGCCCTGCTCCTTGTATTTGCTGATTGCGATATCACAATTCAACTTGGGTTGTCGATCTGCGCGCTTGATCGATGGTCCTCGTTGACTTGTGATAATCACAATCACAACTGTTATATGGTTGTCCTCGATAACCTCTGCCTGTCACTGCCGATTGCAATTTGCTGATCAGATCTAGACCGTTGATCGGCCAGGTCCGATGGCTCCCATGCAAGGTAGTTTTAAGCCATCGATACTCTGTTTTTCAATGTTTTCTCTATGTTTTTGCCTCCCGATAGTGTAATCAAACTTTGTAAAGCGCTCTTCTTTTGCGACAGTCTTGAATGTTTAGAAGACTTTGAAAACTTAGAGGGTTTTCTAGAATCCATTTGGATCAATCACTGGATTGTCTCACAGAGGTGAGCTAGTGAACTTGTATGGGTCATGTCCGATCGGGGCAAGCGTATCTTCCCTGCTTACTGAACACTGTCCTGAGGCCCTGAAATCCAAGAATGGGAAGATAGATATTTCTAGTGTGAGAGATCTGACACTGAGGGTGCCTCTATTGACTATCAATAGAGTGGCGGGGTCCCAGGCGGAACATGAGACTAACAAGTTGAAGTTCCTTTATGCTATTGACTACACAACTCCTATGATATTCAACTGGGCAGAGGCCATGAAGATGAACATCAAGTGCCATTTTTCCAAGGCAAAGGTAGGGAATCTGAAGCAATTTGGCTTCGGATCAGTACTTGTGACCTTCTTCCTAGAACGAGTGCCAATGTTCCAATATCAGTTGAGTGAGGTGGATCCTCCTGCGCCATGTGATCCGTGGATGGCCCGCTGGAGTTGTCTGATGCCCAGGATCACTGGGGGTCGGCATATGTCATACCGACCAACATTCTTCTCATGGCTACGATGACAGAAGATCGTCGTGGAGGATTGGTTGTATAGGGCATTGTTTTCCATGGAGATCCAGATATGCCCTTACCAGATGGAGAGGACTTTGATGACAAAGGTAAAAAATCAAAACTTTTTGATTTTGATGTTTTTTAACTATTTTTGGTATATGCATGCTTATAACGTTTCTCTTATTTATGCAGATGTTGGACCAAAGTGGCCAGCTGGGATGTCCCCGATAGCCAGGCGCATCCCCCGTCCTATTGATGCCATCACCCTTTACCAGGAAGGGAGTGATAACAAGGAGGAGATTGCGAGGAACCTTGAGGGGTTGACTCATGGTATCCCAGAGTATGCTCGGATAGGAGACCATGGGGGCTTCACTTAATGAACCTCTGACCTATCACATGCACTCATAACATATTAAACAACACCCTTAATTTGACTACATATTGCAAAATACCCCTAAAAATAACATTATTTAACCCCCTACCAATACGAACCCAACACACCTTCCCAATTTAAAAAACCCCTACTTCCACTAGATATTGTAAGTACCCATTTTTTCATTAACATTTTTTATACCCCTTTCTATTTTTTCATCAATTTTGAGCTCCATTTTCTATACTTACCAATATAAAAACCCTTTCCCCCCTATATATCCCCCAATATATTATGCCTTTTTTCCTCAATATATATAGCCCAATATGAACCCACATGGTATGATATTTCTCCCTAGTGAAGCCCCCGTGTAGGAAACATGCCCTGGTGGTACCAGAGGCACACAATGGGAGTCTCAAATTGGATCCGCCGACTGCTGAGTCAAGTTGCACGAGCTGTCTCATGCTACCATGACCACCATGCTGAGTAGTTCCTAGGTCCAACACTTACATATTTTTTGAGGTCTGCGTGCCATGGATGTACGAGGCCTGCGAGCTGTTGATGTTATTATAGATACACATATTATTTTTTGGGGTTTTGATGTATCAAACCTTCTCATATATATATATATATAGAGAGAGAGAGAGAGAGATGTTGTATTTTCCTGTCTGTTATGGTACAAAATGGTTTGTCTTATCTTTTACATGTTTCGTAAATGTCTATCCAACACGTAATAAGCTAATGCATCTATCAATATATTCATGTGTCTAGGAATATGATGATATGTGATATAATCAAAATGTCTTTCCAATAGACGGATACAGAGATACATTCATAATATTTGAGGGTTCCTGATGGAATATTGCCCATTGAGTTGAAGGACGACAAGTTGTGAATCCAGGTTGAAAACTAATTCTCTGATGCCCAAAGTGATGGTGTCTGACAAGAGTTCGATGCCCGCACTATATTCAGCAATGTTGTTGGTTGTACGACCTAGGAAGATACCTTGAAGGTCAATCAACTCACCGTTAGGGTCATAGATAGCCCATGCCATGGATGATAAGTTCTGGGTACTACGACAAGCACCATCCGCAAAACCAATGTGAGGAGTTGCAGACATCTGCAAAGCAAGAAAAGCATAGTAAACAGGAAAGTTGTTTGAAAACTATCACACAAAACCACACTGTACAAAAATGAATCACACACTAATGTACATAAGTATCCATGCAGGACAACTTAAGAATAGTACTTTTTGAGGGAGTCCATGCTGGGACTCGGGTAATCAATCAACACAGAAGGACACCGGAGTTTTACCGTTGTCATGACGAGTAAGCATTGACTCAGACAAATAATGGAGTATAACTCATATAAGGCTTTGCCCCCATGCCCCCTGGCTGAGGGAGGGTTACGAGTCAGATGTCAACCCTATTGCAATAATGGGCAATCGGTGAAAACTTGTGGAGGGTAAAAAGTTCTGAATCCATGAAGGGATAAAGGTGCCCTTAGTTGAAATATCTTGATCATGTCAGGATGAACTGACACATCAATAAGCAATGGAGAAGAGGACTGTTTGAAAGAGGTAGTCATGACCGGCAGGCGAGGCAGGAATGGGGAGCGAAGATGAGTATCAATCCATGGTGTATCTTCAAGAGACATGATTTCCATCATACCTTCATTAGCAAGGAAGTTCTTGGCTAGGGATCAAATGATTCAAAGTGCCAAGCCAGGGGGATTGAGAGTACATATTGAGAGAGGTCTTTGACATATGAGAATCAAAGGAAGCAGAGTTCAAAGCTGAAACAATTTCCACATAATTGACTTCGGCGAGACTAAGCGGCATGACCTCGCCCCAAGCATCAACAAGATTTGGTGCAGGTATGACCTAGGGATAAAATTTGACCGAGACCATGTTGACAGAGACAACATGAGGAGGTGGGAGTGGAAAAATTCCCATTAAGGCAGAATCTTTGAATAGACCTGCCCCCACACTCTCATAGGGAGCACTAGAGTGCTTGACGTATGAAACATTGCCATCCGAGGAGGAAGAGGCAGAGAAAGAAAACTGATCGACGGTGACAATCTTCCCTTGATGGGGAAAATGGATCACACGAAACAAAGAGGAGGCCATGGCATGCATGGCACAAGTCGAAATTCGACTGAGTAGAATATTATAATTGAGATTGGTGTCAACAATCTCTACTTTTACTTGCACCATCTTGCCTTCCAGGGCGATGGAAAGGTTAGGTAAGACACCGAAGGTTCAAAATAATGCCGATCGAAAGCTTCCAAAGTGTTTGGAGACTGGTGCAGTGCAGGGGAACCAATAGCCTTCCAACATGCAATTGACATGATGCAGGTGGAAGCACCTTCATCGATGACAGTGTGGTGGATGGTCTTCTCATTAATGATTACCTGAATAAGAAAGGCAATCTGATGAGGGAGCCATGGAACATGGTTCTCCAAATCGAAACATATCAAATTAGAATCGGTGGGATCGATGCCCCTGATATCTAAACAAAGGAAAATGTTGTTTTACAAAACTCAAAATATATCAAACATTGCCTATAGCTTCATTGGGTCTGGCCATCGTATCGCATATATGTAATGTCCCTGCTCCTTGTATTTGTCAATTGCGATATCACGATTCAACTTGGGCCATTGATCTGCGCGCTTGATCGACGGTCCTCGTTGACCCGTGCTAATCGCCATCGCAACTGTTATATGGTTGTCCTCGATAGCCTCCACCTGTCACCGCCGATTGCGATTTGCCGATCAGATCTGGCCCGTTGATCGACCAGATCTAACGGCTCCCATGCAAAGTAGTTTTAAGCCATTGATATTCTGTTTTTCGATGTTTTCTCTATGTTTTTGCCTCCCGATAGTGTAATCTAACTTTTTAAAAGGCTCTTCCTCTGCAATAGTCTTGAATGTTTAGAAGACTTTGAAGACTTAGAGGGTTTTTTAGGATCCATTTGGATCACGCCTTCCCACTGAAAAAGCTTTTGGACCACCAAAAGTTGGTTTTTAAGCATCAATCAAGTGAGGATACAACTTCTTCACTTGTCCAATCTCTATCCATATTGTACTGCTTGGTTTTGAACCTTTGAGTCCAATTCTCAGGTACTCAACATCTCCTCTATGTGTAGTTCTCACCTTCTTGTCCAGAACTATATCTTCTTGCAGATCATTGGGATATTCATGCAATAGATCATCAATAGAAGTCAACTGACTTTGCTCTTCGGGATCTTCAATCAATGAAGGTTCAAACAGTCTCAAGTTCTCTGCATTAACTACTGAATAGATGTGCATGTAAGCTGGCAAATCAAGGTGAAAAGCGTTCTCACCAATTTTCTCAAGTATCTTGAAAGGCCCATACCTTATTGGCTTTAGCATCTTACCTTCACCTTGCATTCTGTCTTTGCTGATGTACAGCTAGACTTGATCACCAACTTGGAAGCTATTCTCAATTCAATGCTTATCATGCGTTGCCTTGTACATGGCTTGGCTCTTTTCCAGTTGTTCTTGCACTTCTTGGTGAATTTCTTGGATCTTTTCAATGAACTTGGTTGCTTTGTCCACATCACTGTGTCCATCAATTGCTATGTCTTTATTAAAGACAAAATCCAAGGGAGTCCTTGGTGTAAAACCAAAACAAGTCTCAAAAGGAGACCTTGTGTAGAAGAGTGCTTAGCACGGTTGTAAGCATGTCTCACATAACACAAATGTTCATTCCAAAACTTGGGATGCTTTCTGCAATAGCCTCTAAGCAACTGGATCATTGTCGTGTCGACCACCTCTTTTTGGCCATCTGTTTGTGGATGAAAGGCTGTGCTCTTCTTCAGTCTAGTGTCCATCAATTCCCATAGACTTGACCAAAACTTCCCAACAAATTGGGAATCTTGATTAGATACAATGGAAGTGGGTAACCCAAAATGAACCCATATATGCTGAAAGAAAAACTTTTCTATTGTTCAGATGTAATCTACTTATTACAAGGTATTAAAATACACATTTTGTTGAACCTGTCCACAATAACATATGAATAATCATGACCTTTTCTAGATTTTAGCAATCCCCCAACAAAGTCCATGGAAACACTTTCCCAAGGATGAGAAGGAACTGGAAGTTGAGTGTACAAGCCTAGTTCTCTATTGTTGGGCTTGCTTTTAGCACACATGGTACACCCTTTAATATATCTAGAAATTGTTTCATGCATTCTTGGCCAATAACAAAACCTTTGTAGCTGTGCAACTGTTTTACTTACACCAAAATGACCTGATATAAGAGAAGTATGTGCTTCTCAAATTATGTTAACTCTTTTAGTTTTGGGAATGCATAACTTTCCCAAATGATGTAAGAGCTAGTTCTTAACATGATAATCCAATTCTTCTACTTGTTTGCCATGACTTAAAGTTGCATATACATCTTTAAAATCTACATCTTGAGCAAATTGTTCAATGTAGCTTTCATGCATTACTGAGTTATTCTTAAGTATATTAGATGCATTTATGATTGGTCTAGACAACATATCTGCAACTTTATTGTGTATGCCCTTCTTATATCTGATGACTAGGTGAAACTGTTGTAGAAAACCCATCCACCTATAGTGTCATGATTGCTGCAATTTAGTTTGTGAGTGTAAATATTGAAGTCGTTGATGATTAGTATGTATCACCATTTCTTTGCCCATTAGGTAATGTTTCCACTTTTTCACACTCTGTACTAATGCATACAATTCTTTATCATATGTGGGATAATTAACTACTGCAGAATTAAATGTCTCAGAATGATAACATATGGGTTTACCGTGTTGCATCAACACTGCTCCCATGGCATAGTCACTGGCATTTGTTTCAATCTCAAATGGTCTTTGAAGATCTGGCAATGGTAGTACTGGTTTTGTACTAAATTTTTATTTCAAGGTGTCAAAGGCTTTCTGCTTTTTGCCTCCGCATTGAAACACCTTGTAAGGGATCTGCAATCAAGCAAAATTTAGCAATAAATGTTCTCCAATACTGTGCTGCCCCTAGAAAGCTTCTAACTTCTATAGCAGATTTGGGTTTAGGCCAGTTCACAATGACTTTGACCTTAGAGGGATCCATCTTCAATTCACCACCCCCTACAATATGACCCAAATAATTTAACGATGTTTTTCCAAATTCACATTTTGATAACTTAACATAGAGATTTTCTTTTTTCAAAACATCTAGAGTGTTGGACACCTAATGCTAATGGGTTAGTGTGGAAGCCGAACAGACAAAGCAGTCCAAGGGACCTTGGGATGTGAATCCCAACGGTCACCATATTCTACTATAAATGTACATCTATTGTTAATAAAAAATGCAATGCAAGCTTTATCTTTCCTATTTGTTCTCGTTGTCCATGTCTGTTTAACATGGTATCAGAGAAGGCGATTGCTGGTCCTGCTCCAATTTGAGCACTTGTTTTTGTGGTCTCCATATATTTCAGTGTCAGTTCTGCATTACCTGACCTCTGTCCACTGCCTTCTGCTCTTTGTCTCATAATCTGGTCCAAAGGCAGTGTCATATACGTTTTTTGAACATATGAGTTATGATATTTCCTCTGAACAGTCGCCTACTTCGCTAGAATCGCAGTGACTACTTTGGGATATGGCTTTGATATTGTATGCGTTTTAAAATCTTCCACTGGCCCACTGTCATATGGATGCATATCATTGATCCCACGAATACGGACAATGAAGAGCAGCTTGGCTTCTGGATCAACATAGAAACCTCCACTCAATTTGGCCTCTCGCTTCAATCTGATGAGATCCCGCTCTTGGTCCTGTACTCCTTGATATATTTCTCGGCCCTCTTGAAAATTAATTTTCGGCTTTGAGATCTTTTCAATTTTACAGCCTCTTCTTCGCTATAAAATGAGGTCAACCGAACATTTTTTTGGGTTACAGGAATCGTAGTTCCCCATTTAGGGTTACACAAGGAAAAAGCTCCTCTGTAAGAGAATTGCAAGGCGCTCATCTCAGCATAAATCGCGTTATGTAGCTGTTTATCGGAGTAACTGTAAATAAAATTTGTTTGGGCACTGGTGTCGGCTTTACTTTGAAGTCGAACCTTTTCATGGGTGTGAATTGAGGAGTCTGAAATCTCACCGTCATTTTTTTTTTTGATTTCCACCTCGCCCACATGTCATCGCTTTTTTGCGGGGTTTCATAGCACCTGTCCTTGGATTCAACGAAACTATTTTGCACCACTGGGATTTCGCCCTGCAGAGCGGACGGAATAGTCTGGAACTGCCAACATGGACTCACTGGAATGTCTTGGTCCACAATACCTTTTCTAGAATTGATATTTGAATTCCCCGTGTAGCAGCGGCAGTCGTTCCCACTCTTGTTTACAGTCCACCGACTGAGTCTACGCTTTGGGATTAGAACACACGCATCTCCTTGTTCCTTATTCTCATTTTGTTCATCAATGAATGTATACGGGTGGATACTCCGTTGCTTGGCCCTTTGCTGCTGGTTCAGTTGAGGGTAGCGGGTAAGCTACGGGTTCATCATATACAGGGAACGCAGGGATTCGAACTTGGGTTCACCATTGTTTAGGGCTTTGTACAAGACTTGAGAGATTACTGTAACAGAAGCTGCAACAGCAAGAAAAAGATAGCAGAAATTCCAAAGCAATGTGTCTGTGCTGTTGTTCTTGCGCTGCCTCTGTATTAGCTTGTGGCAGGAATGTGTTGTTTGACAAATGTTAAATGTTAACATATAAGCGGTATATGAAACGCTCGGAGCGGTATATGTTAAAAGTGCAGTTTGTTTGAAGAAACGCACAGGGTGAACCCGACGTGAAACGCACATGGTGATATAAGCCGGTATATGAAATGCTATTGTGCTCCATTGAAATGTTTGAAAGTTGAATACGCAGTTTGAAGAAACGCACATGCTATGAGAATGCCTCTAACTGCTGATATTTTAAACGTTGTTGATATATGAATTTGAAACATTGTTCTGGTATATGGAATGTTTCGATTTCCATAGAAAATATTTGAACGTTGTTCCGCCATTACCTTTGCCATTGAAGCTGTCATGATCGGCCCTGACATTGACCTCTGCGAGGCTCTCGGAGGTCTTGAATTGCGGATTTGTGGGGAGCTTTCCATGTCTGTTCCCATTGCAAAATTATCTTCGGCTGAGGCAGTGGATCCTGCGAATTGTTGCCGGGTTGGTTAATATATTGATCGAGTTTGAATGTGCCGCTGATTTTTTATACGACGGAAAGCTTTCAAAGTTATTTCTGTCATGTCTGGTGCTCAAGATTTTTGGATAAAGGCCTCGACCTGACGTTCAATGGTCTTCAATTCAATTGTCAGGTGGCTCTTTTTTGCTTAGTTTTTGCTGAATTTTTGACTGGTGCGGTGACCATATATGAAACGATCCTTTATAAACGTTGAGCTGTACATGCATGCTTGCTCTACGCCGGTTGCAACCAGTGGTCTGCAATATTGAAGGATATGTAGAATAGTCCACTAGACTGTCCGTATGATCGAATATACCCAGTGCCTCATTCAAACGGTTCCAGAACTGTTGACTGGTGGACATTTGGGATCTTTTTATACTAGATGCTTTATGGGACGACACCGTTCAAGGGGACAAGCAATCAAGAAACGTTAGTGAACGTTGTTGGGCAGCCATTATAGCTCTCAGATTCTCCGACCATAAGTTTTTCTACTCGCGACTTGATCAGAGGTTTGCTTGTGAAAGACCTGCAACATCCATTTTTTTGACAGCGCAAACTAGGCTCTTATTCGCAGCACCACACTTCCTCGGATTCCAAAACATGTTGATCTGAGATTCTTAACAAACAAAGTCAGTCCTCCCAATGCTGGTGCTGATAAAACATTCAGAGGTTTGTTGGAATTTGTTGTTGTAATTGTGTTAACTTGTGCCGTGTGTAAGTTTAATATTGGAGAAAATGGCCAGAATTAATTATTGTTTAGAGCTATTGAGCACATTAATGTTATCTACTGTTGAAGACACGATGAAGGTCAACAAAGGTACTCTTTTTGACATCCAAACCTCTCTACAAAATGCATTGGAAAATTTTGAGTTTTTGCAGCTGGAAACAAAGCTACACCAAGAAGAATTACAACAGTGGAATCATCATTCTGGACATGTTTCTGTTCAGAACATTGAGATTGGAACCCATCAGAAGCAAGTCAATAAAGCAGATTTAGTATCCAATAAAGCAGCAGTTGTAAATGCAGATGCAGAAACTTAGTCTGCACTTCCCAAGCCCATCATCAGACCTTGGGAACAGCTTGTCAACAACAAGCACAAAACTGGTCTTGGATATGACAAGGACTTGTCTTTTCATATTCCAGACTACTCAAAACCCATTCAGTTTCAGAGTGCTGGTTTCATTTATGACAATTCACCTGCTCCTCATGATAGTTCAGCTTCAGTTGTTCCAGACTCTGCTCCTCTTCCACAGCAGCAACAACAATAGATCGTGAAATGCCAACACTGTGATCGAGTTGGCCATCTGAGAGATCACTGTTTTGATCTTCATCCATGTAAGCACTGTCATAAAACCAGTCATTCTTCAAACAGATGCTTCAAAAACAAACACCCTGCAAGAACAAAGATTCATCTAGGATGGATCGCTTCTTTGGCAATGGGGCATCA